>JAEMBS010000570.1:0-21474 GCA_018467065.1 Ephestia elutella
TTTAGTAGGAGGTAGGTATTAACGTAAATATCATTAAAAAAACCGCCCAAGTGCGAGTCAAACTCGCGCACTGAGGGTTCCGTACACGAAAAGCATCTCACGTTATAGCTCTCACTAAAAGACCTACTAATTTCAAAAATAAAACTAAACTTTGCAGAAATTTATATTATTTCTATAAAATTCAATAACAATTCATGATTTTTAAATGCCGGTGTTAAAAATGTATTAAAGGTGGTATTATCCACTCATGTTACGTGCTCCTCGAAGTTTAGGTAAATATGTACTGGAATATCCGATCTCTGCTTATAACGGTTCCGTTATTGCCTTTTGAGGTACGGAACCCTAAAAATAAATATATTGTCCACCCGAGCGAAGCCGGGACGGGCCGCTAGTTGAGAATATAAGTAGGTCTGGGATCTCGATCTATAATACTTTAATAAGAGTTCTTTAAAGAGTGAAAAATAATCTTATTGAATTTTGAGGAGCATATATTAAGAAAATCATAAGTATGAGAGTAGTGCAAAGCTGAGTTACCATCGGGCTCCCCGAACTGCACGAAGATCTTGACGGCGGCGTTGCTCGGGTCGTCGTCCTCGCTCTGGCGCTCGTTGTAGATGACGAGGCGCTCCACCGAGCCCCACTTGCTGCACTCCTCCTGGATCTCGTGGTGCAGCGCCTCGTCCACCTCGCTGGCCGACACCATGTTGCAGAGCAGCAGTGTACGCGAGGCGCGGCGCCGCATGAGCCGCTGCATCACCAGGTGCCGCGCCGACTGCCCGGAGATCGACAGCGACTCCTGCGGGGACATGACGATAAAAGTGCTATTTTTAAGCCTATTTAAATAAAAACAATTGACTTTGACATGTTCAGCTCAGCTCACTGACAGTACAGCATGGCAGCCCGCCGCACACTGGTTCGGAAATCATATATGGTGGACTTAGGGATCAAAGTGCAGCTATCACGCTGATTTTTTTTACATACTACTTTTAACAATAGCTTTAACTTTTCTAAATAAGGTTTTTGCTCAAAAGTGCATTTTCATATTAAAACAAAATATTGTTTATTTTTTTGTATGGAGAAAAAGTAATAATCATAAAAATCTTTTAACTGGTAATACTGTTAGGCAAGGCAGCTAGTAGGCGTTATAGTCCGCACAATTCTTAACATTTTATACCTTGGAGTCATATTCATATGTCTGCCGCTTTGGCCTCCACAGCGCTTGGAAATTTTCCTTATTAAATATATAGGCATCATAAACTAAGTTACCGTACACATGCTACGTGACCCGTTCAGAGGCGGAAGGAGAATCTTTCAAAATACCACACTTGATCATAGGAGGGGGGTATACAATATCGCTGAATATTCTAATTGTTCATGCATCACACTTTGAACAAGATATGGGCTCAACCAATGAGGGTCGAGTATTTTTTAGCTTTGGAATCTGTCTGGCATTCAGTCACTTTTAATGTATGGTTATCATCCTTAAACAATAGTCGTAAAATAATATTAAAAATGCCTAAAGTTTTCTGTTGCATTTTAATAATTTATCTGTGATGATATATTATTAAAACATGCAAGCATTTTTTTTTGGTCCTAAGTCCACTTTTGTTTCAAATCTAGACAGTTCAACTAATATACTCGATCTACAAAACATAAAAACTACTACGTATAAAAGGATCCATTTTGATAAACTCCTTTTCTGATCACTCGTACTCGCAAAGAACTTCTCCCCTCCCCTCTGGTTCTCTCAGCGATATTGTATACCCTCCCCCTCCTATGATCAAGTGTGGTATTTTGAAAGACTCTACTCCCGCCTCGGAACGGTTAGTTTATGATGCCTATATATTTAATTAAGACGTTTTACCTGAAAATAAAACGTGTATTAAACATACTTACCTTATTCGAAGCCTAATAATAAAGAGTGAGATAGATGCCATCGTTTCCTTCCGTTTTCTATCCCTTTCTAGCCCTTTCTAGCTCCGTTTGCTATCTCTTTCGCACAGTCCACCACCACCGGCAGTAAGCACCTATGGTTTTGCGCGCTCAGATTTCGTCATTACGTCGTTGTGCCACCAGGCAGAAGTAAACTTATTAGGCTTCGAATAAGGTAAGTATGTTTAATACACGTTTTATTTTCAGGTAAAACGTCTTAATTAAACATCCTGACCGTTATTCGAAGCCTAATAATAAAGAGTGAGACGTGTTTGTTATCGCCTGGTGGTGGTGGAAGACGTCAATGTGACTACTGGCCTGTGTAGTGATACATCAACGAAACAAAATGTATGTCCTGTATGAAAACTATTACATGAAAAGCAAATAGGTAATATAGGTAATGTCCTGTATGAAAACTATTACATGAAAAGCAAATAGGTATCATTATTCCATAAAGTCGAAATTTACTAATTTTAAGTAAAGAAAGCAAGTGTAGTGTTGAACATCTCGTCAGAAATTAAAGATGAAGTTAAAGAAACATCATAATTTTATTTTGGTAACCAAAACAAAAAATATATCAATATTTAACAAAAAGATTACACTAAACTGGTTTAAATAATTGCGTTACTGAGCTAGTAAAGCTAGCAGGCGCATCCAGTACTTTTCGACAGTAAAATTTCTGAAAAGTTTTCGCCGATTTCCAGTTACCTCTTTCTAAAATATTTTCCAGAGGAGCATTATCTAGCCAGCTCCTAGATGCGACTGCTGCTCTAAAGCTTCCAGCCGAAGCTTCAACGCCTGATTCACGTAATATATGCTTTACCCAGCCAGCTATGATACACCGTGTAGCGGGTTTGGGTTGCCCGCGAGTTGACACAAACAAATTATCACAATTAGCGAGATTTCGCCTTTCACGGCCAATATCAATCAACCTTTTTATCCAGTGAACAGGATCTAGACTTTTATTGCTTTGATTACATTTCAATTGCCAACCTGACTGGCGATAATCTGCGGAATCAGTCTTGGAACCAAATATTGGTATTAAAGTTATTGAATCATCGGCTATTATACAATTATTAGAATTAACACGAAGCCAAGTCAAGTCGTGTACGCGTCGACCTGAACAAAGCAATAAAATGCAAGCTGTGCATTTAGAGATAACATATAAATTATCTGTATCTGTATTTATACGTGATAAATGATTTATTACTAGTTCAACATTCCAAATAGGAGGTTTCGAATCTTTAGGCTTAGCTAAAGAGATGGACTTTAAAATACGCTTAACTAATGGGTGTGCACTTAAACGGTCGCAAGATTCTGGATCGCATAGCGTAGATACTACGGACTTATGACACAAAATAGTGCTATACGAAAGGCCTTCCTGCTGATGAAGAAACGCTAAAAATTTTGCAAGTTGGGCCCCACTTGGCTGTGTTATAGAAGTCTCGTTTGTTTGAGCCCAACGACACCATCTGGCCCATGCCGGCTTATAAGATTTAATAGTCGAAGGTCTCCAGCTTCCGAGAAGTAAAGAACGCTCCTGGTCAGACCAATCCTTGAGGTGGTCACGCCACCCCCACATCTCCAAACTTCCATGCACATCTCCAACACCTTCGCGGGGGTTACTCCGGTCGATGCATTCATCAGAACTTCTGGAAGAATTTTTATTGTCCATGGTGGATCTTTGGTTCTTGTCTTTAGGTTTGCCCTCCAAAACACTCGCTCCCATCTCGGTGCCACAATCAAGTGCGTGCCCCGGAACGAGTTCATGTGCAGTAAGATCCTTTCGGCCTGCTTGTTTTGATGGCCCAGACTGCAGTACTTTGGAACTACCTGGGTGATATGAGATGTCAACAAGTTTATTGTTGGTGTCCCCCATTTTGTAAAAATCATATGTATGGCTGGAGGTAGTAGGTTTCATTCGGGAATAGCCTGAAACCGGGATATCCGATCTGCTTCGATTTTGCACAATCCGAGCATGTGGTGTACAGTGGGGCTTAGTCCCAATATTTTGTGGGTCAGGTCCAGTAACCGCCGGGACTTGGTGCCCCCTGGTTTCGGGAGATAAGAAACTGCAGTTTTGTTGTCGCACTGCAAATGCACGGCTGTGATGCGGAGACTCTGACCAAGCTCTCCTAATATTTTGAGCAGAGTGAGGAGCTCTTTGTAATTGCAGTGAAATTCCTTCTCCAGGACTGACCGAGTCCCTGACGCTTTGGTCACTATGTAATATGACGGGTGAGGAAAGTGAATCCGTGAGCAGTTTTTGACGTGGCTGAGGCGGCGGAACTTCAATCTCCCACGCGATATCTCTATACTGGCAAAATTCAACAATCCCACTAAGCTTTGCAACTGCTTGACGCTGGCTACTTTGGTTTTGAGGAGATCGTTGATCATGCATCTCAATTTCAGACATTTGTTCTGTGGGAAAGCTCGTCGGTTGTTCAGTGTATTCCACAATATTCCCAGATACTGCACTTTTTGGCATGGAATCAACACCAATTTGTCGTTCACTGACCACCCTAAGGGTCTTAGGGGGCTTGAAATCTCTGATACTTGCTTCCTCAGGATTTGAGGGTCCTTTGGCAGATGAAAGTACGCCTAGCAAAAATCTGTTTTTATCATCCAATCGTTTCGTTGTAGGAAATCGGGAAACTTGTGAATCTTTATGAGCCTGAACGGACTTGTGTAGATATAATAAATGAGGAACTACAGGATGAAGATAGGCCTCGTTGTTCCATCGTTTTTGGGAACTAGAAACATACGGAAGACGAAACTTGTTGAAATCGTGGGAACCACTGACAAAACTCCTTCCGATTTCATTTTCATATTGAGTTCGCTCAATTCCGCCGTTGGCGGAGTTATGTGCCGGCCTTTGTGGCGGAGCGGAGGTTTTTGTAAAAAAGGGGTACGGTAGCCTGAAATAATTTTGAGAATAAATTCTGGTGCTACCATTTACCTCCCTCTGTTGTAAACATTTTTGAACTTGGTTGGCTTGGAAGGGACTCGGTGAGTCAACGACTTCCTGTCTTACGACCTCTCCTGTCCCGGTGAGACGAGGGAGAGTACTTGCGTGTGTTGCGGTTTTCGTTCTCCCGTCGATTGTTGGTATGCTTACCGCCTCGGCCACGAAATGTCTTGTTGTGATGACCATAATTATTGCTACTACTAGCTTTAGGTGCATAAGAATGATAATTGTTTTTGTTATCAGTCTTTTTAGATGTCTGTATGGAAGGATTCCGCTGAGCAGACGAGGATTGATCGGGCTGCGTTGCAGACGCGCGATCCTTTTCACGAGGCCAAAACACCTTGCGAACACCCCCCCGCTTTTTCTAACACAGATGTAAATTTCTCACTTTCAAAAAGAGTGTTGCAGGATGGCGGTATTTTGCGGAACAGGGCTTTATGAAGAGGGTCTTTAACAGACGCCAGTATTGTTTCTCTGCGTTGTTGTATTATTTCTGCTCTATGGCCGCAGACCATCTGAAGAGCGTCATTACTAATTTTTGAAAAATCTCCGGCTATAAAAATATCTTGAATTTTTGAATATATCTCATCATAACATGGGTTCGAAACTTCTTTAGCCCAAGTCAAAAAACCGCGCAGGTCGTCTTCCAGCTGATCCTTTTGTTTAACAAGAGCGAAGCTCAGGGAAGCAAACGCCTTGTCGGCGTTAGCTAAAGTACGTGAAGCGTCATACCGCTTTACCTCATCATTAGCCTCCAACTCTGTAAAGCCTGGCGTGTGACGGTAACGTTTTTGCACGTCCGAATATCTAACGTTCCTCCAATCAGGATCGTCGAATCGTTGGATCGAATTTAAAAGTTCTAAATAGCCTTGCGGCGTTTTAGGTACATCCGGATCTTTTAGGGTGGTACCGATAGATAAAGAAATAGGCGGTACATCAGCGTTTGAAACACACTCACTGTTGTACAGACTGCGACTAACATTATCGTTGATATAGTCATCTTGATAACTCCCACCTCCGTCATATCTATTTGAATCTAAACGGCTTTTGATACTAGACACTTCAGCAATCAATTTATCTAATTTATGATCGGAATTACGAATACGTTTACGAACGGGGCCCCTCGACGCGCTGCTGCTGCTGCTCGAACTGGAACTGCTGGAACTCGAACTCGAACTCGAACTATCACGCCGCCTTCTCTTCCTCGATCGTTTAGAAATATCACAATTCGCAGCCTTTGGCACATTTCTATTCGAATCACTCATAACGGAGCTAAAAACAATTAACCAAACTTACTAAAAATATTTTTCTAAAGAAAAAGAGAATCTGTTCAGCTTAACGTTACAATTTAAACTAAATCGAACCGAACGATGACACTTACGTTAGAAAATTTTACACTCGGTTTCACGTTGAGACATGTCGAGCTAATCAAACGATTGCTCATCTTACCGTTATAATTTAAACTAAATTGAACCGAACGGTAACACCGTTAGTTTCAAATACTTCATCTACCGCCAAGTAATAAAGTTTATTAGAAATATAAGTTAAATAATTTAAAAAGGGATACACATACCTGATATAAATATATTTTTGTAAAATACAAATAATAATTGACTAACTATGACCAACCAGATATGGCACAGGGTTCCAGGCAGTGTGTTCACGGAACGGGAACAACGACGTCAATGACGAAATCTGAGCGCGCAAAACCATAGGCGCTTACTGCTGGTGGTGGTGGACTGTGCGAAAGAGATAGCAAACGGAGCTAGAAAGGGCTAGAAAGGGATAGAAAACGGAAGGAAACGATGGCATCTATCTCACTCTTTATTATTAGGCTTCGAATAACGGTCAGGATGTTTAATAAGGAAATTTCCAAGCGCTGTGGAGGCCAAAGCGGCAGACATATGAATATGACTCCAAGGAACAAAATGTTAAGAATTGTGCGGACTATTACGCCTACTAGCCGCCTTGCCTAACAGTATTACCATTTAAAAGATTTTTATGATTATTACTTTTTCTCCATACAAAAAAATAAACAATATTTTTTTTAAATATGAAAATGCACTTTTTAGCAAAAACCTTATTTAGAAAAGTTAAAGCTATTGTTAAAAGTAGTATGTTAAAAAAAAATCAGCGTGATAGCTGCACTTTGATCCCTAAGTCCACTATATACGATTTTCAAACCAGTGTGCGCCGGCTACATCACATGTGTGCACTCACCTGTTGCTGCAGCGTGTCCGGCGAGGTGTCGAGCAGCTTGCGCTGCAGCGCCGCTACATCACATGTGTGCACTCACCTGTTGCTGCAGCGTGTCCGGCGAGGTGTCGAGCAGCTTGCGCTGCAGCGCCGCTACATCACATGTGTGCACTCACCTGTTGCTGCAGCGTGTCCGGCGAGGTGTCGAGCAGCTTGCGCTGCAGCGCCGCTACATCACATGTGTGCACTCACCTGTTGCTGCAGCGTGTCCGGCGAGGTGTCGAGCAGCTTGCGCCGCAGCGCCGCTACATCACATGTGTGCACTCACCTGTTGCTGCAGCGTGTCCGGCGAGGTGTCGAGCAGCTTGCGCTGCAGCGCCGCTACATCACATGTGTGCACTCACCTGTTGCTGCAGCGTGTCCGGCGAGGTGTCGAGCAGCTTGCGCTGCAGCGCCGCTACATCACATGTGTGCACTCACCTGTTGCTGCAGCGTGTCCGGCGAGGTGTCGAGCAGCTTGCGCTGCAGCGCCGCTACATCACATGTGTGCACTCACCTGTTGCTGCAGCGTGTCCGGCGAGGTGTCGAGCAGCTTGCGCTGCAGCGCCGCTACATCACATGTGTGCACTCACCTGTTGCTGCAGCGTGTCCGGCGAGGTGTCGAGCAGCTTGCGCTGCAGCGCCGCTACATCACATGTGTGCACTCACCTGTTGCTGCAGCGTGTCCGGCGAGGTGTCGAGCAGCTTGCGCTGCAGCGCCGCTACATCACATGTGTGCACTCACCTGTTGCTGCAGCGTGTCCGGCGAGGTGTCGAGCAGCTTGCGCTGCAGCGCCGCTACATCGCATACGTGTGCACTCACCTGTTGCTGCAGCGTGTCCGGCGAGGTGTCGAGCAGCTTGCGCTGCAGCGCCGCTACATCACATGTGTGCACTCACCTGTTGCTGCAGCGTGTCCGGCGAGGTGTCGAGCAGCTTGCGCCGCAGCGCCGCTACATCACATGTGTGCACTCACCTGTTGCTGCAGCGTGTCCGGCGAGGTGTCGAGCAGCTGCGCCGCAGCGCCGCTACATCACATGTGTGCACTCACCTGTTGCTGCAGCGTGTCCGGCGAGGTGTCGAGCAGCTTGCGCTGCAGCGCCGCTACATCACATGTGTGCACTCACCTGTTGCTGCAGCGTGTCCGGCGAGGTGTCGAGCAGCTTGCGCTGCAGCGCCGCTACATCACATGTGCACTCACCTGTTGCTGCAGCGTGTCCGGCGAGGTGTCGAGCAGCTTGCGCTGCAGCGCCGCTACATCACATGTGTGCACTCACCTGTTGCTGCAGCGTGTCCGGCGAGGTGTCGAGCAGCTTGCGCCTGCAGCGCCGCTACATCACATGTGTGCACTCACCTGTTGCTGCAGCGTGTCCGGCGAGGTGTCGAGCAGCTTGCGCTGCAGCGCCGCTACATCACATGTGTGCACTCACCTGTTGCTGCAGCGTGTCCGGCGAGGTGTCGAGCAGCTTGCGCTGCAGCGCCGCTACATCACATGTGTGCACTCACCTGTTGCTGCAGCGTGTCCGGCGAGGTGTCGAGCAGCTTGCGCCGCAGCGCCGCTACATCACATGTGTGCACTCACCTGTTGCTGCAGCGTGTCCGGCGAGGTGTCGAGCAGCTTGCGCTGCAGCGCCGCCACATCACATGTGTGCACTCACCTGTTGCTGCAGCGTGTCCGGCGAGGTGTCGAGCAGCTTGCGCTGCAGCGCCGCTACATCACATGTGTGCACTCACCTGTTGCTGCAGCGTGTCCGGCGAGGTGTCGAGCAGCTTGCGCTGCAGCGCCGCTACATCACATGTGTGCACTCACCTGTTGCTGCAGCGTGTCCGGCGAGGTGTCGAGCAGCTTGCGCTGCAGCGCCGCTACATCACATGTGTGCACTCACCTGTTGCTGCAGCGTGTCCGGCGAGGTGTCGAGCAGCTTGCGCCGCAGCGCCGCTACATCACATGTGTGCACTCACCTGTTGCTGCAGCGTGTCCGGCGAGGTGTCGAGCAGCTTGCGCTGCAGCGCCGCTACATCACATGTGTGCACTCACCTGTTGCTGCAGCGTGTCCGGCGAGGTGTCGAGCAGCTTGCGTTGCAGCGCCGCTACATCACATGTGCACTCACCTGTTGCTGCAGCGTGTCCGGCGAGGTGTCGAGCAGCTTGCGCTGCAGCGCCGCTACATCACATGTGTGCACTCACCTGTTGCTGCAGCGTGTCCGGCGAGGTGTCGAGCAGCTTGCGCTGCAGCGCCGCTACATCACATGTGTGCACTCACCTGTTGCTGCAGCGTGTCCGGCGAGGTGTCGAGCAGCTTGCGCTGCAGCGCCGCTACATCACATGTGTGCACTCACCTGTTGCTGCAGCGTGTCCGGCGAGGTGTCGAGCAGCTTGCGCTGCAGCGCCGCTACATCACATGTGTGCACTCACCTGTTGCTGCAGCGTGTCCGGCGAGGTGTCGAGCAGCTTGCGCTGCAGCGCCGCTACATCACATGTGTGCACTCACCTGTTGCTGCAGCGTGTCCGGCGAGGTGTCGAGCAGCTTGCGCTGCAGCGCCGCTACATCACATGTGTGCACTCACCTGTTGCTGCAGCGTGTCCGGCGAGGTGTCGAGCAGCTTGCGCTGCAGCGCCGCTACATCACATGTGTGCACTCACCTGTTGCTGCAGCGTGTCCGGCGAGGTGTCGAGCAGCTTGCGCTGCAGCGCCGCTACATCACATGTGTGCACTCACCTGTTGCTGCAGCGTGTCCGGCGAGGTGTCGAGCAGCTTGCGCTGCAGCGCCGCTACATCACATGTGTGCACTCACCTGTTGCTGCAGCGTGTCCGGCGAGGTGTCGAGCAGCTTGCGCTGCAGCGCCGCTACATCACATGTGTGCACTCACCTGTTGCTGCAGCGTGTCCGGCGAGGTGTCGAGCAGCTTGCGCTGCAGCGCCGCTACATCACATGTGTGTGCACTCACCTGTTGCTGCAGCGTGTCCGGCGAGGTGTCGAGCAGCTTGCGCTGCAGCGCCGCTACATCACATGTGTGCACTCACCTGTTGCTGCAGCGTGTCCGGCGAGGTGTCGAGCAGCTTGCGCTGCAGCGCCGCTACATCACATGTGTGCACTCACCTGTTGCTGCAGCGTGTCCGGCGAGGTGTCGAGCAGCTTGCGCTGCAGCGCCGCTACATCACATGTGTGCACTCACCCTGTTGCTGCAGCGTGTCCGGCGAGGTGTCGAGCAGCTTGCGCTGCAGCGCCGCTACATCACATGTGTGCACTCACCTGTTGCTGCAGCGTGTCCGGCGAGGTGTCGAGCAGCTTGCGCTGCAGCGCCGCTACATCACATGTGTGCACTCACCTGTTGCTGCAGCGTGTCCGGCGAGGTGTCGAGCAGCTTGCAGCCGCAGCGCCGCTACATCACATGTGTGCACTCACCTGTTGCTGCAGCGTGTCCGGCGAGGTGTCGAGCAGCTTGCGCTGCAGCGCCGCTACATCACATGTGTGCACTCACCTGTTGCTGCAGCGTGTCCGGCGAGGTGTCGAGCAGCTTGCGCTGCAGCGCCGCTACATCACATGTGTGCACTCACCTGTTGCTGCAGCGTGTCCGGCGAGGTGTCGAGCAGCTTGCGCTGCAGCGCCGCTACATCACATGTGTGCACTCACCTGTTGCTGCAGCGTGTCCGGCGAGGTGTCGAGCAGCTTGCGCTGCAGCGCCGCTACATCACATGTGTGCACTCACCTGTTGCTGCAGCGTGTCCGGCGAGGTGTCGAGCAGCTTGCGCCGCAGCGCCGCTACATCACATGTGTGCACTCACCTGTTGCTGCAGCGTGTCCGGCGAGGTGTCGAGCAGCTTGCGCTGCAGCGCCGCTACATCACATGTGTGCACTCACCTGTTGCTGCAGCGTGTCCGGCGAGGTGTCGAGCAGCTTGCGCTGCAGCGCCGCTACATCACATGTGTGCACTCACCTGTTGCTGCAGCGTGTCCGGCGAGGTGTCGAGCAGCTTGCGCTGCAGCGCCGCTACATCACATGTGTGCACTCACCTGTTGCTGCAGCGTGTCCGGCGAGGTGTCGAGCAGCTTGCGCTGCAGCGCCGCTACATCACATGTGTGCACTCACCTGTTGCTGCAGCGTGTCCGGCGAGGTGTCGAGCAGCTTGCGCTGCAGCGCCGCTACATCACATGTGTGCACTCACCTGTTGCTGCAGCGTGTCCGGCGAGGTGTCGAGCAGCTTGCGCTGCAGCGCCGCTACATCACATGTGTGCACTCACCTGTTGCTGCAGCGTGTCCGGCGAGGTGTCGAGCAGCTTGCGCTGCAGCGCCGCTACATCACATGTGTGCACTCACCTGTTGCTGCAGCGTGTCCGGCGAGGTGTCGAGCAGCTTGCGCTGCAGCGCCGCTACATCACATGTGTGCACTCACCTGTTGCTGCAGCGTGTCCGGCGAGGTGTCGAGCAGCTTGCGCTGCAGCGCCGCTACATCACATGTGTGCACTCACCTGTTGCTGCAGCGTGTCCGGCGAGGTGTCGAGCAGCTTGCGCTGCAGCGCCGCTACATCACATGTGTGCACTCACCTGTTGCTGCAGCGTGTCCGGCGAGGTGTCGAGCAGCTTGCGCTGCAGCGCCGCTACATCACATGTGTGCACTCACCTGTTGCTGCAGCGTGTCCGGCGAGGTGTCGAGCAGCTTGCGCTGCAGCGCCGCTACATCACATGTGTGCACTCACCTGTTGCTGCAGCGTGTCCGGCGAGGTGTCGAGCAGCTTGCGCTGCAGCGCCGCTACATCACATGTGTGCACTCACCTGTTGCTGCAGCGTGTCCGGCGAGGTGTCGAGCAGCTTGCGCTGCAGCGCCGCTACATCACATGTGTGCACTCACCTGTTGCTGCAGCGTGTCCGGCGAGGTGTCGAGCAGCTTGCGCTGCAGCGCCGCTACATCACATGTGTGCACTCACCTGTTGCTGCAGCGTGTCCGGCGAGGTGTCGAGCAGCTTGCGCTGCAGCGCCGCTACATCACATGTGTGCACTCACCTGTTGCTGCAGCGTGTCCGGCGAGGTGTCGAGCAGCTTGCGCTGCAGCGCCGCTACATCACATGTGTGCACTCACCTGTTGCTGCAGCGTGTCCGGCGAGGTGTCGAGCAGCTTGCGCTGCAGCGCCGCTACATCACATGTGTGCACTCACCTGTTGCTGCAGCGTGTCCGGCGAGGTGTCGAGCAGCTTGCGCTGCAGCGCCGCTACATCACATGTGTGCACTCACCTGTTGCTGCAGCGTGTCCGGCGAGGTGTCGAGCAGCTTGCGCTGCAGCGCCGCTACATCATGTGTGCACTCACCTGTTGCTGCAGCGTGTCCGGCGAGGTGTCGAGCAGCTTGCGCTGCAGCGCCGCTACATCACATGTGTGCACTCACCTGTTGCTGCAGCGTGTCCGGCGAGGTGTCGAGCAGCTTGCGCTGCAGCGCCGCTACATCACATGTGTGCACTCACCTGTTGCTGCAGCGTGTCCGGCGAGGTGTCGAGCAGCTTGCGCTGCAGCGCCGCTACATCACATGTGTGCACTCACCTGTTGCTGCAGCGTGTCCGGCGAGGTGTCGAGCAGCTTGCGCCGCAGCGCCGCTACATCACATGTGTGCACTCACCTGTTGCTGCAGCGTGTCCGGCGAGGTGTCGAGCAGCTTGCGCTGCAGCGCCGCTACATCACATGTGTGCACTCACCTGTTGCTGCAGCGTGTCCGGCGAGGTGTCGAGCAGCTTGCGCTGCAGCGCCGCTACATCACATGTGTGCACTCACCTGTTGCTGCAGCGTGTCCGGCGAGGTGTCGAGCAGCTTGCGCTGCAGCGCCGCTACATCACATGTGTGCACTCACCTGTTGCTGCAGCGTGTCCGGCGAGGTGTCGAGCAGCTTGCGCTGCAGCGCCGCTACATCACATGTGTGCACTCACCTGTTGCTGCAGCGTGTCCGGCGAGGTGTCGAGCAGCTTGCGCTGCAGCGCCGCTTACATCACATGTGTGCACTCACCTGTTGCTGCAGCGTGTCCGGCGAGGTGTCGAGCAGCTTGCGCTGCAGCGCCGCTACATCACATGTGTGCACTCACCTGTTGCTGCAGCGTGTCCGGCGAGGTGTCGAGCAGCTTGCGCTGCAGCGCCGCTACATCACATGTGTGCACTCACCTGTTGCTGCAGCGTGTCCGGCGAGGTGTCGAGCAGCTTGCGCTGCAGCGCCGCTACATCACATGTGTGCACTCACCTGTTGCTGCAGCGTGTCCGGCGAGGTGTCGAGCAGCTTGCGCTGCAGCGCCGCTACATCACATGTGTGCACTCACCTGTTGCTGCAGCGTGTCCGGCGAGGTGTCGAGCAGCTTGCGCTGCAGCGCCGCTACATCACATGTGTGCACTCACCTGTTGCTGCAGCGTGTCCGGCGAGGTGTCGAGCAGCTTGCGCTGCAGCGCCGCTACATCACATGTGTGCACTCACCTGTTGCTGCAGCGTGTCCGGCGAGGTGTCGAGCAGCTTGCGCTGCAGCGCCGCTACATCACATGTGTGCACTCACCTGTTGCTGCAGCGTGTCCGGCGAGGTGTCGAGCAGCTTGCGCTGCAGCGCCGCTACATCACATGTGTGCACTCACCTGTTGCTGCAGCGTGTCCGGCGAGGTGTCGAGCAGCTTGCGCTGCAGCGCCGCTACATCACATGTGTGCACTCACCTGTTGCTGCAGCGTGTCCGGCGAGGTGTCGAGCAGCTTGCGCTGCAGCGCCGCTACATCACATGTGTGCACTCACCTGTTGCTGCAGCGTGTCCGGGCAGCGCCGCTACATCACATGTGTGCACTCACCTGTTGCTGCAGCGTGTCCGGCGAGGTGTCGAGCAGCTTGCGCTGCAGCGCCGCTACATCACATGTGTGCACTCACCTGTTGCTGCAGCGTGTCCGGCGAGGTGTCGAGCAGCTTGCGCTGCAGCGCCGCTACATCACATGTGTGCACTCACCTGTTGCTGCAGCGTGTCCGGCGAGGTGTCGAGCAGCTTGCGCTGCAGCGCCGCTACATCACATGTGTGCACTCACCTGTTGCTGCAGCGTGTCCGGCGAGGTGTCGAGCAGCTTGCGCTGCAGCGCCGCTACATCACATGTGTGCACTCACCTGTTGCTGCAGCGTGTCCGGCGAGGTGTCGAGCAGCTTGCGCTGCAGCGCCGCTACATCACATGTGTGCACTCACCTGTTGCTGCAGCGTGTCCGGCGAGGTGTCGAGCAGCTTGCGCTGCAGCGCCGCCACATCACATGTGTGCACTCACCTGTTGCTGCAGCGTGTCCGGCGAGGTGTCGAGCAGCTTGCGCTGCAGCGCCGCTACATCACATGTGTGCACTCACCTGTTGCTGCAGCGTGTCCGGCGAGGTGTCGAGCAGCTTGCGCTGCAGCGCCGCTACATCACATGTGTGCACTCACCTGTTGCTGCAGCGTGTCCGGCGAGGTGTCGAGCAGCTTGCGCTGCAGCGCCGCTACATCACATGTGTGCACTCACCTGTTGCTGCAGCGTGTCCGGCGAGGTGTCGAGCAGCTTGCGCTGCAGCGCCGCTACATCACATGTGTGCACTCACCTGTTGCTGCAGCGTGTCCGGCGAGGTGTCGAGCAGCTTGCGCTGCAGCGCCGCTACATCACATGTGTGCACTCACCTGTTGCTGCAGCGTGTCCGGCGAGGTGTCGAGCAGCTTGCGCTGCAGCGCCGCTACATCACATGTGTGCACTCACCTGTTGCTGCAGCGTGTCCGGCGAGGTGTCGAGCAGCTTGCGCTGCAGCGCCGCTACATCACATGTGTGCACTCACCTGTTGCTGCAGCGTGTCCGGCGAGGTGTCGAGCAGCTTGCGCTGCAGCGCCGCTACATCACATGTGTGCACTCACCTGTTGCTGCAGCGTGTCCGGCGAGGTGTCGAGCAGCTTGCGCTGCAGCGCCGCTACATCACATGTGTGCACTCACCTGTTGCTGCAGCGTGTCCGGCGAGGTGTCGAGCAGCTTGCGCTGCAGCGCCGCTACATCACATGTGTGCACTCACCTGTTGCTGCAGCGTGTCCGGCGAGGTGTCGAGCAGCTTGCGCTGCAGCGCCGCTACATCACATGTGTGCACTCACCTGTTGCTGCAGCGTGTCCGGCGAGGTGTCGAGCAGCTTGCGCTGCAGCGCCGCTACATCACATGTGTGCACTCACCTGTTGCTGCAGCGTGTCCGGCGAGGTGTCGAGCAGCTTGCGCTGCAGCGCCGCTACATCACATGTGTGCACTCACCTGTTGCTGCAGCGTGTCCGGCGAGGTGTCGAGCAGCTTGCGCTGCAGCGCCGCTACATCACATGTGTGCACTCACCTGTTGCTGCAGCGTGTCCGGCGAGGTGTCGAGCAGCTTGCGCTGCAGCGCCGCTACATCACATGTGTGCACTCACCTGTTGCTGCAGCGTGTCCGGCGAGGTGTCGAGCAGCTTGCGCTGCAGCGCCGCTACATCACATGTGTGCACTCACCTGTTGCTGCAGCGTGTCCGGCGAGGTGTCGAGCAGCTTGCGCTGCAGCGCCGCTACATCACATGTGTGCACTCACCTGTTGCTGCAGCGTGTCCGGCGAGGTGTCGAGCAGCTTGCGCTGCAGCGCCGCTACATCACATGTGTGCACTCACCTGTTGCTGCAGCGTGTCCGGCGAGGTGTCGAGCAGCTTGCGCTGCAGCGCCGCTACATCACATGTGTGCACTCACCTGTTGCTGCAGCGTGTCCGGCGAGGTGTCGAGCAGCTTGCGCTGCAGCGCCGCTACATCACATGTGTGCACTCACCTGTTGCTGCAGCGTGTCCGGCGAGGTGTCGAGCAGCTTGCGCTGCAGCGCCGCTACATCACATGTGTGCACTCACCTGTTGCTGCAGCGTGTCCGGCGAGGTGTCGAGCAGCTTGCGCTGCAGCGCCGCTACATCACATGTGTGCACTCACCTGTTGCTGCAGCGTGTCCGGCGAGGTGTCGAGCAGCTTGCGCTGCAGCGCCGCTACATCACATGTGTGCACTCACCTGTTGCTGCAGCGTGTCCGGCGAGGTGTCGAGCAGCTTGCGCTGCAGCGCCGCTACATCACATGTGTGCACTCACCTGTTGCTGCAGCGTGTCCGGCGAGGTGTCGAGCAGCTTGCGCTGCAGCGCCGCTACATCACATGTGTGCACTCACCTGTTGCTGCAGCGTGTCCGGCGAGGTGTCGAGCAGCTTGCGCTGCAGCGCCGCTACATCACATGTGTGCACTCACCTGTTGCTGCAGCGTGTCCGGCGAGGTGTCGAGCAGCTTGCGCTGCAGCGCCGCTACATCACATGTGTGCACTCACCTGTTGCTGCAGCGTGTCCGGCGAGGTGTCGAGCAGCTTGCGCTGCAGCGCCGCTACATCACATGTGTGCACTCACCTGTTGCTGCAGCGTGTCCGGCGAGGTGTCGAGCAGCTTGCGCTGCAGCGCCGCTACATCACATGTGTGCACTCACCTGTTGCTGCAGCGTGTCCGGCGAGGTGTCGAGCAGCTTGCGCTGCAGCGCCGCTACATCACATGTGTGCACTCACCTGTTGCTGCAGCGTGTCCGGCGAGGTGTCGAGCAGCTTGCGCTGCAGCGCCGCTACATCACATGTGTGCACTCACCTGTTGCTGCAGCGTGTCCGGCGAGGTGTCGAGCAGCTTGCGCTGCAGCGCCGCTACATCACATGTGTGCACTCACCTGTTGCTGCAGCGTGTCCGGCGAGGTGTCGAGCAGCTTGCGCTGCAGCGCCGCTACATCACATGTGTGCACTCACCTGTTGCTGCAGCGTGTCCGGCGAGGTGTCGAGCAGCTTGCGCTGCAGCGCCGCTACATCACATGTGTGCACTCACCTGTTGCTGCAGCGTGTCCGGCGAGGTGTCGAGCAGCTTGCGCTGCAGCGCCGCTACATCACATGTGTGCACTCACCTGTTGCTGCAGCGTGTCCGGCGAGGTGTCGAGCAGCTTGCGCTGCAGCGCCGCTACATCACATGTGTGCACTCACCTGTTGCTGCAGCGTGTCCGGCGAGGTGTCGAGCAGCTTGCGCTGCAGCGCCGCTACATCACATGTGTGCACTCACCTGTTGCTGCAGCGTGTCCGGCGAGGTGTCGAGCAGCTTGCGCTGCAGCGCCGCTACATCACATGTGTGCACTCACCTGTTGCTGCAGCGTGTCCGGCGAGGTGTCGAGCAGCTTGCGCTGCAGCGCCGCTACATCACATGTGTGCACTCACCTGTTGCTGCAGCGTGTCCGGCGAGGTGTCGAGCAGCTTGCGCTGCAGCGCCGCTACATCACATGTGTGCACTCACCTGTTGCTGCAGCGTGTCCGGCGAGGTGTCGAGCAGCTTGCGCTGCAGCGCCGCTACATCACATGTGTGCACTCACCTGTTGCTGCAGCGTGTCCGGCGAGGTGTCGAGCAGCTTGCGCTGCAGCGCCGCTACATCACATGTGTGCACTCACCTGTTGCTGCAGCGTGTCCGGCGAGGTGTCGAGCAGCTTGCGCTGCAGCGCCGCTACATCACATGTGTGCACTCACCTGTTGCTGCAGCGTGTCCGGCGAGGTGTCGAGCAGCTTGCGCTGCAGCGCCGCTACATCACATGTGTGCACTCACCTGTTGCTGCAGCGTGTCCGGCGAGGTGTCGAGCAGCTTGCGCTGCAGCGCCGCTACATCACATGTGTGCACTCACCTGTTGCTGCAGCGTGTCCGGCGAGGTGTCGAGCAGCTTGCGCTGCAGCGCCGCTACATCACATGTGCACTCACCTGTTGCTGCAGCGTGTCCGGCGAGGTGTCGAGCAGCTTGCGCTGCAGCGCCGCTACATCACATGTGTGCACTCACCTGTTGCTGCAGCGTGTCCGGCGAGGTGTCGAGCAGCTTGCGCTGCAGCGCCGCTACATCACATGTGTGCACTCACCTGTTGCTGCAGCGTGTCCGGCGAGGTGTCGAGCAGCTTGCGCTGCAGCGCCGCTACATCACATGTGTGCACTCACCTGTTGCTGCAGCGTGTCCGGCGAGGTGTCGAGCAGCTTGCGCTGCAGCGCCGCTACATCACATGTGTGCACTCACCTGTTGCTGCAGCGTGTCCGGCGAGGTGTCGAGCAGCTTGCGCTGCAGCGCCGCTACATCACATGTGTGCACTCACCTGTTGCTGCAGCGTGTCCGGCGAGGTGTCGAGCAGCTTGCGCTGCAGCGCCGCTACATCACATGTGTGCACTCACCTGTTGCTGCAGCGTGTCCGGCGAGGTGTCGAGCAGCTTGCGCTGCAGCGCCGCTACATCACATGTGTGCACTCACCTGTTGCTGCAGCGTGTCCGGCGAGGTGTCGAGCAGCTTGCGCTGCAGCGCCGCTACATCACATGTGTGCACTCACCTGTTGCTGCAGCGTGTCCGGCGAGGTGTCGAGCAGCTTGCGCTGCAGCGCCGCTACATCACATGTGTGCACTCACCTGTTGCTGCAGCGTGTCCGGCGAGGTGTCGAGCAGCTTGCGCTGCAGCGCCGCTACATCACATGTGTGCACTCACCTGTTGCTGCAGCGTGTCCGGCGAGGTGTCGAGCAGCTTGCGCTGCAGCGCCGCTACATCACATGTGTGCACTCACCTGTTGCTGCAGCGTGTCCGGCGAGGTGTCGAGCAGCTTGCGCTGCAGCGCCGCTACATCACATGTGTGCACTCACCTGTTGCTGCAGCGTGTCCGGCGAGGTGTCGAGCAGCTTGCGCTGCAGCGCCGCTACATCACATGTGTGCACTCACCTGTTGCTGCAGCGTGTCCGGCGAGGTGTCGAGCAGCTTGCGCTGCAGCGCCGCTACATCACATGTGTGCACTCACCTGTTGCTGCAGCGTGTCCGGCGAGGTGTCGAGCAGCTTGCGCTGCAGCGCCGCTACATCACATGTGTGCACTCACCTGTTGCTGCAGCGTGTCCGGCGAGGTGTCGAGCGTCCGGCGAGGTGTCGAGCAGCTTGCGCTGCAGCGCCGCTACATCACATGTGTGCACTCACCTGTTGCTGCAGCGTGTCCGGCGAGGTGTCGAGCAGCTTGCGCTGCAGCGCCGCTACATCACATGTGTGCACTCACCCGTTGCTGCAGCGTGTCCGGCGAGGTGTCGAGCAGCTTGCGCTGCAGCGCCGCTACATCACATGTGTGCACTCACCTGTTGCTGCAGCGTGTCCGGCGAGGTGTCGAGCAGCTTGCGCTGCAGCGCCGCTACATCACATGTGTGCACTCACCTGTTGCTGCAGCGTGTCCGGCGAGGTGTCGAGCAGCTTGCGCTGCAGCGCCGCCTGCTGGCCGCCCGCCTCGGCCGCCAGCGCCGCCGCTGCGGCCGACGCCGCACTCAGCGCTGCGCTGTTGTTGGCGGTGGTGGGGATCGGCGGCATGTGCATTTCATGGAGCTCAGCCTCCGATCCTAACGGACACGACATATTATTAGACATGAATCTATTTCACTTCCATGCTTCTCTGATAACTAAGAAAAAATATAGAATGCGCCAACGGCTTCTCTTCCCGCGCAAATGGGCTAACAATCTATCACTTTATCTGAATCTTCAGGCGCCAGCCGAGTTCATGATTAATTCGCGCACAAACGCGGCTTAAACGGCTTTGGATCGCGTCACGTTAATCATTTAATTAAACGTGTTTTTGTGTAGTGCCTTTTGTTCCGTTATGGCGTAATGATAATCCTGATCAGGAACGTGTAGTGTGGCAGAAAGTCGGGACAAACGAAGTACCGTGAAATTTCGGTACCTAAAATTAACCGGTTAACAAAATACCGGTAAAAATAAATAACGGTAAAAATTCGATACGGCACTATGTCTATCCGACCCGAGCTTAGAAATTAATTTAAACGCACTCTGCTACCACCGTACCCTTTATAGGGGGGTACAGAACCCTAAGCACTAAAACTAATCTATTAAGTATAAACTTATTCCTACAACTTACCAAGTGGATTCTTTCTTGGACTACTTCTGGGTGTCTTCTGGTGTTGGTCCCTAAGGTAACCCACTACCCCCTGAGATCTCAGCCCCAGAAATAATACCTGAATGTCCTTCCTTCCAGAAGGTTCTTCTCGACCGATGCAATCAGTGTGACAAGGCCTTTATATGCCCCCGTTTCACATCAAACAATCGAAAGTCCATGTAGTTCTCACAACACAAAGAACTTATTATTTATCAAGTACAATTTATTAGCAACACATCACGGTAGATATATAATGCAATCCAACACTAATTGTCATACAATAACTCGCGAAGAGGTTTATTCCTCCCGTCAACATCAGCGGGGCGATATGATAATTTTCAACAACAATTTATATTATTCCGCCATGAAATAATCACAAACAGATTCGCTCGCCTCCACGCGGCAGGCCACCAACAACAAAATGGCGGGGGGCGCAATAGCGCGCGACGCGGCTCTCTCGCTCAAACACACAAATGGGACTGATTCAAAATGGAGGCCCGCGCGGGCCGCCACAGTACAACAACAAGTAGTACGGTGGAAATTTTGGTAGTGTCTTTAATGGAGATTACAGAGCGTGCGTGGCGGAGCGCATTCATTTGCCGTGACATTTGGGCAATAGCCCCGTTTTAATGGTCACATGGACCATTGACCTAAGTAGTATATTTTGAGGGTTAGTGTTTGATGATCGTACTAAATGTAGTAGTAGTATAAGTTTTTTTTAAATAAATAACTAAAGAATGATACTGACTGGGTATAGAAACCATGGGTCTAACAGCGGTGGTGGGCGGGATGACGACGGTGGGCGGCGGCAGCACCAGCGGCACGGCCGGCACCGCGCCCGCCAGTGACGTCACGCCCGCCAGTGACGTCACGCCCGCCAGTGACGTCACGCCCGGCAGCGTCACCCCCGGCAGTGACGTCACTCCCGGCAGCGACGCCAGCGGCAGGGCGCCCGCCAGGGGCAGCGTGGTGGGCAGGCCCTGCGGCGGGAAGACGAGTGTGCGTTAGTACAGGTCGCGTCATATAGAAACAACGCTAGAAGAGAGAGGAGATGAAACTTGCGCATGTCAGGGTACGCCGAACTGTATATAGGATCAGATACCTGTGCGGGGAGCGGGGCGGGCAGCGGGGCGGGCAGCGCGGCGGCGAGCGTGGGCAGCGCGGCGGCCGGGGACACGCCGAGTGCGTTCAGTTTGCTGAGGCCGAGCGCCACCGCGTTGCTGGCCACAGCGTCCATCGCCTGCCAACGACCAGATTTTATGTGGTGACGGCAACAATATTTTTTTATTTTTTTTTTATTTTCGGTTTGAGAAAAGAAATTTTGAAAGCGTCTGTTGTAGTCTTTAATATGAGATTTAATAATGAAGTTAAGGTTACACGTTAGCACGGTTGA
>JAEMBS010000571.1:0-21400 GCA_018467065.1 Ephestia elutella
TCTGAAAGATAGTGGCAAAGGCTTTGAGATAAGATCCAGTAACAATAATCATACGTTGTCCCATTTAATGTACATGGACGATATCAAGTTATTTGCCAGTTCACTAGAAGACATAAATACTTTAGCACACATAACAGAAACTTTTTCAGCTGACATCCAAATGGAATTTGGCATTGATAAATGCAAAATTCAGTCAGTCCATAGAGGCAAAGTAGAAAATAACGTATACATACTACACAGTGATGAACAAATAGACCCAGTAGATCAAACGGTGGGATACAAATATCTTGGATACCAGCAGACTCAACAAATCCACCAAAAAGAAACCAAAGCAAAGTTAACAGATGACTTTAAATCCAGACTTCATAAAATTCTCAACACTTATTTAAATGCACGAAATACAATAAAAGCAATAAACACATTTGCCATCCCCATACTTACATATTCCTTTGGGATCATTAACTGGTCGCAAAGTGATTTAAAAAACTTACAGCGAAATATTAACACTTTGATGACTAAATATAGGAAACACCACCCAAGATCTTGTATCCAACGGTTGACCTTACCGAAAAAGAAGGTGGGAGAGGTATAGTTGACATACAAAATCTACATAATAAGCAAATAACAGCTCTACGTTCATTCTTTTTTCACCATTCACAAAGTTCACCATTACTTACGTCTATTATACAGGCAGACAATAAATATACACCCCTTAATTTGAAAGATTTACATCAACAGAAGAAAGAAATACTAACTACAATGCAACAGAAGATAGATACCAGAAGGTCGTCTCCCAAGTGCCTTACGTGCTGGACGTGACACGTGAAACCACGTGATTTGTGCTTGTGTGTATTCCTACCGAATACACACAAGCACAAAACCGCATCCAACCTCAACTCACGGGTCGATTAGACAGTTACACACCACTCCGAACGATCGTCGATCATCCAATCACAGGAATCTCAGAAAATTTTACACACACAACTGCATTTTTCGACAGCTTGTCATTTGCTTTTGACAACGAAAGATACGGAAAAGCGAGCACTTTCAATGATATTTTTCCGTCAGCTCAAGATAGCGCGGAGCAACTACGTGCAGCAAACGAACCTTCATTCTTGGCCTATGATTGGTTGTTTCAATTACTAAATTGAAAAATATTGTATGTAATCGAGAACAGCCAACTAATACGTCACGTCTAATATGTTTATATCATTGAGTTAGGTACGTTATTAGACGTTATAGAATATCTATTTTTGGATTTTTGAGCATCTCAGATGCATGCAATTAGTACTATATATCTGATTTCTATATGAGAGTACTTTATATAGAATATCAATAAATAAAGGCATTGTTCTCAAGCTTTTGTCAATCTAGTAGCACTTTCTAGCGCCTGACTATAATAATGCGTGGAGAAAGTACATAATTTAAATAAAATAGCCTATAGTGCCTAACAAGTGGCTGATCCATAATCTTGATCACTACACAGAAAGAATATAATAAATCAAATATTATCGTAGGAAAGGCTTACGTGCATTTGCTTTCAATGCACAATATTTTGTACTTTTATCATAGTTACATAGTAGGTTTCTTAAATAAATAACAAGTCATATTTTACATATATTTATTTATTAAAAACATGATGTATATATACAGTAAATAGGTATAAGTGTATACATCTCTTGTTACGCAGAATAGTCAAAGCCTTTTCCTTCTCTTTTTAGACCATAATTAGGAGATAAATCTGCTCTTGAATCTTGTAATTTTAGTGAATCAAGCAATGGTTTAATGTTAAGCATCGAGCTTTTGATTCCATCTGTGCATTCCACCTTGAAATAGAGCTATATTTGTTTATTTTTTTATCTTTTATAAATGTACTAGGTAAAATGTAGGTAAATAACCAATTACATTAACATATTTTGCTACTTGAAAATGTTTTAAGTTAAATGTATTTTATGATTTATATTACCTAAGCTTGGATATATTTTATTTTAGAGTATTTTATGTCTCGGTCAAATCAATAAGTCAAAATTTACAACCTCTTTAAAAAAATTACTCAAGCATTACAAATGAAATAAGTTGTAGGTTTGTCAATTTTGTCCAGAGAATATACTAATCCAATACTACGTACCTTCCTAAACTTCTAACTAATCCTAATCTCTATCCTCATTCAATATTATAAATGCGAAAGTGAGTTTGTTTTGTTAATTATTTGTTTGTTTGTCATTTCTTCACGCTTTATTTACTGAACCAACCTTCCCGAAATATCGCATAGGTACACATAGTTCGAAAATCTAAGAAGGATATATGGTACCTTTCTGTTCCTGGAAAAAGCATTGTTCCTTTGGGAAATCACGCGGGCGAAGCGGCGCACAAAAGCTAGTATATAATATAATTCAAATAAATATTACTTGCTTTTTTTGGCATTTATAATTTACTAGCTTTTGCCCGCGGCTTCGCCTGCGTGAATTTCCCACGGGAACAGTGCTCCCAGGATGAAAGGTACCATGTCTTTCTGGTCCTACCGGTCTTCTTAACTATATGTATGCGAAGTTTCAGGAAAATTGGTCAGGTAAATAAAGCGTAAAGAGGTAACAAACAAATAAACAAATTAACTTTCGCATTTATAATACTAGTTAAAAGTTAGATAAGCTAGTTAGAAGAAAAAAAACTGTTAGAGTACATAGAATGCAAAATTCAATAAAAGTGTTATGTATCAGGGCAGCAGCGAAAAATGCTTGTATAAAAAATTGGATTTATATTTTTCGGACTTGGGGACATTTATACAATAATTTTGTGCTTTTCCTGAAATTTAGGGTAAACATCATTGTGTCTTCCTTGAAAATGTAATGTGTATTTTTTGTAGATGATATTTTATTTCCAGCCATGAATATTTCACGAATCAAAGTCTTTAACGATAAATACCGGTTGCAATCTCTCCAAACTAGAATTTTCAATAGAGTATTTTCTTTTTACAAAAAGCAGATAACCATAAACTTATTATACCGGTAGCACCACAGAAACAATTTTTTTTTATATATATTTCTGTGGGTAGCACAGACTTAAATTATTAAATAAAGAGTACTTTATCTAAAAAATAAATATTTCTGTGACAGCTAGGTATTTTATAACTAATATATGAATATTAATGGTATTGTATAACTAATTATGTTACCCATGGGGGTACAATATAATAACTTTATGGATACCCGGATTCCCGCCTGCGGAAGTCCTTGTTGCTCGAAGTATAGTATAGCACATTATCTATGATATTATGTAGAAAAAAATCATCTGCGGGTAGAAAACGCGCATAGTCATTTTTGTAACTCTTCTTTTGATCTTTATGTACCTACATTGATTATATTGATTGTTATATTTATAATTGTTTGTGAAAAGCTTAAAAATTGTTGTAGATATTTTTATTTCTGTGGAGTTAGAGTTAGATACATTCTTTATTCGTTCCATGGCGATACTATACAAGGACTTTCGCGTTAAATCAGTGTTGATCTATGATAGATACCTTATAAAATGTATAAAACTTCTTTGGTAGGAACCTATTTTTATCATTTTATTTTGTTTTTCTCGGACATATTTTTGATGGATTGACTCTTAACACCTTCACTGTTGCCTGCTGTTAATATTTACCCCTTAGTATTGAATAATAATGAGTAAGTACAATTCATAAACAGGTAACACAGGAACATTTTATACAAATTGTTGTGGTATAGCGGTCAACATGGCAAACCGCGACTTTCTAGTCGCAATAAATAAAAAAATAAAAAAATGTAATTATTTTCACAAACTTTTTTTGCACAAATTGTACTTGCTTTTGAAAAAAAGCACATATTCAATATTTTATCTTAATCTGAAAAAACGATGTGAGTTTAAACGAAAGATACCTCACGATAACCCGAATCGAACATTCTCAAATTAACTCCCTCAATTTCTGGTAAATCTGAATAGGGAATCACTTAAATATACAATTTCATATTTCACTCGGCATATAAAACTATTCTCATAAAGCCATATTGCGGCAAAGATTTCATAAAGCAAAATTATAATTTAATTTTACTTGAATCATATACACAGATTACCCGGACTTCAGGAAATGATAATGTAGGTACCTATCTTAATTTTAACATATTTCTCTAAAAATTGAGCTTATCGGCAAATGCCGGTTAATTACTCATGCAATCCCTACACAGTTTGCCAATATATATTTTTTGTATTGTCTATACATTCCAAATGTTTTTTATAATAGTGTGTGTGGACGGATACACACACATCTAATCATTGTATGTGTACATGGTGTGTATCCATCCATCTGTGAAACGAAGTACGTGCCTGAACTGTCAAAACCCAATGGTGGACGACCCCCCTGATCAATCAACGTATTATAGTCGGCAATTGTACTACTACAATTTGACAATGGTAGAGGGTACTTCAAAAATCCCCTGAAGCAGAGTAATGTATTCGCATATTATTGCACTGAAAATGAATACAATAAAGATTCGAATCTTATTGCATCAGCCTTATATCACAGGCTTAACGTCACGGACAAAGCTGGTATTTCTTATATACGTTTGGTCGCCGACGGATGTGGCGGCCAAAATAAAAATTGTATAGTTTTAGGGACTTGCTGTAAATGGTTGTTAGAAAACAATACCATCAAATCAATTGAATTGGTATTCCCAGTTACGGGTCATTCATTTATGCCCGCTGATCGGCAGTTTGGAGTGATCGAAAAGAAACTCAGGAAAAATGACGTAATGTTACATCCCGATGAAATAACTAACATTATTAAAGAAACGTCAAGTGTTGTGAAATTTGGAGATGACTATATCGTCTACGACTGGAGGGATGCCGTTAAATCTGTATGGAAACGACTTGACTTCCTGGTCTATTGCATTTAAAGAATGTAAAAGGTTCATACTGAAATGATCGAAACAAAAAAGGAAATGTTCTAGTCCGTTAAAGAGCTACATTATAAAACAGATCTAGGTAGAGACGTTTAAAGTGTCTGTCAACGCGGAAAAAATATCTCCATGATAAACCCAAATCCTTTACCTAATATCGTACCTGTAAATAAAAGCAAATTACGAAGACGTCAAGAAACTGCTTAACAAACATTTCGGATCGGATTGGCCAAATGTTCTGTTTCTGGAATTTTATAATAAAGTGTACGAAAGTCAGGATGCATTAGTGGCGTAACAACTGATGAAGAACAGTGTATCTGCACAGAACTCGTAATTGAAAATAACACTGTACATATCTAAAAAATTAGACCATTAATCTTTTTTAATAGTTGTGTTTTTTAATTTTTTCATTATTTAAATTATTTAAACCTAATTTAATGGCCAGTGTAAAATTAATCTTGTTTACTCGTGTTAGGAAAAGAACCTGTTCAAGCAACAAGTTGTAGCAGTGATTTCAAATAGTTACAGTATATTATTAAAACTGGCGAGAACACATTAAATTATATAATTTAACAAACAACCGTGAGCGATGTTTAATGTTTTTCTCTCTCGAACGCACCTCATAATGATATACCTTTAATAGTTAATGGCAAAGTATTAGAGTGGGTACACAGTGTTAAATTCTTAGGCGTTACCGTTGACTGTAAGTTAAAGTGGGATAAACACATTAGAACTCACGGCCAAAAAGCCCAGTTCGGCGGCTTATGCAGTGAGAGGGATAAGACAGTGCACAAACATTGAAACAGCTAGACTCGTGTATTTCAGCTACTTTCATAGCATAATGTCATACGGATTATTGATATGGGGAAATGCAGCCGAGATAGGGAAAATATTTGTATTACAGAAAAGAGCAATTCGTTTTATGTACGGGCTAAAACGACGCGATTCTTCTACGGAAACTCACGAAATCAATAAAAAAAAATTCTTACTGTTGCATCTCAAGCCATCTTCAATGTACTTATTTTTGTTAAATCCAACTGACACCTCTTTAAAAAAAATTGCGATGTACATAGTATAAACACCCGTAATAAAGATAAACTTTACCACTTCCTGCTTTAGGCTTAAAAAGGTTCGGCGGTCTTTCATTGGGACAAAGTGTAAAAAATAATCAGCAAGCTCCTCGTGCGAGAACCTATATAAATTTACCGATGCAAAAATTTAAAACATATCTTAAAAAATACTTTGATGAATAAAGCGAATTACACAATAAGTGATTATTTGAACGATAATGTCAAAGCTTGGTCTCTCCCTACAACTTCGCCACTCCACACTTGATTACATTCTTTTGTTATTGTTAATAAATAACCTTTCCTTTCTTTTTTTAAATTTAATTTGTCAACGACATTTTAATTGTTAAACATGTACGTGTATTGTGATCTTCAAGTGACTGAAAGTATTTATTTTGCTAAAATGTTCAAACTGTTGACGGCGTCGTGGGCCGGGTCGTAAGGTTCCCTCTATTATGGTTGAACTTTGCGATGGCTGACCCTCGCGTCAACTCGTGAACGGGTGTTGCCAGGGGGATCCTGCTTCGATCCTGATTTGAATTTCATTTTTATTTTTTGTTCTTAACCAATTCATTGTGGTTACTTGATCACAAACATAACATGTTTTATTATATTATTATTATTTTTTCTTATATTTTGTTTTACCTATTTTTGACTGTACACATTTTAGTGTATGTATAAAGTTAATGAATAGCACCTCTGGCATGCTGAGCAGCCACCAAGACTGTTTCATGAGTTTCTTTCCGGCATTTCTTCTCAGCAGTGGTCGTTCCGAAATGCTAGTAGTTTGTAGCTTTGAAACATAATATATTATGATTAATAAATTAGTTATCGACGTGAAAAAGAGCTTTTATTTGAAGGTAAAGTTTCAATAAAAAATTTTGACTTTGACTTTGATTTTAATAGGTACAGTATTTTTAAATACCAAAATCTCAAATAATTTCAAGTACCTATGTACTTTATAAAAAAGTTGTTGCTGATTTCTAGAAGTTAACTTATAAGAATATGTTTTGTTAGTATTTATTTTTTAAGTAAATAACTAAAATATCTGGAAGTCTACCTAATTATTAAGAAGATGTTGTTGATTAGTGATTTTTTGTTTGTCTTGTGATTTATTTTTAAGTTCATTAGAATTACGAATATTGAAAATATGGACATTTTGTATTATTTTTTATTTTTTAACTTTATGTAAAGTGTTCTAATAATAAACTCATTCATTCATTCATTCCGTTTTTTTTCTTTAAAAGTTTATTTAAAATACTAAATTTTTTGTATAAAAGAATATTATGCATTTGTTTTTTTATTTTTTGCAACCCTACTTCTCATATAAATCTATTAGGATCAAAGACGGTAAACTAGATCAAAGGATTTGGTGCCAAAGATGGCCCTCTTGCCTTGGTTTGGGTTCAAATGCGGCAAATCTTTAAAAATTCAAAACCGAAATCGGCAATCTAGCTAATCAAATGATGTGGCATAAACCTTCTCTCTCTTGTCGTTTTACACATATTTTTGACTTTTTTTCGGCTCTGTACACGCTTCAGTAATATTGTTAAATGTTTGTTATTTTTATCTATGGATTTAATTGACTACTAACGGTTTTTGTTCATTTGTCAAAATTTACGTCAACCCTACTTGATTTTACACGACTCAATTATATGACGTGATGTCTGATGACGTTGATGGAGATTATTACCCACTATAGGACAGGCGTGTAAAACACGGCCTGCCACCGGTGGACAAACGCACAGCCAGCTCAGTGGTGCGTTATGTAGGAGACTCCGGAGTGGGTCGGTGGCTTCTTGTCGCTCTGTGGAATGTTACATTTGAAGAAAGAGACCAGGTGTATGTTGTGTTTCAATTCTAACCAAGGGCGCCACCAACTATTAGTTGGAATCAATTAAACAAGTTAATTGTTTTTATATATCGAGTTAAATATATTACAGGAAAATATACATATTTGGTAAACTCACTTTTTAGTAGTTAAATATTCTTATGTCCTCGGATGAGAAGTTCATATCTCAGCTCATCGCTGAGGAGATGATAAAAGTTCATCCTTAACGAAGCCATTTCTAAAGGATTATCTCCCTTTACCTTTAAATTAATTCTGAAATATAGATAACAACAACAACACTAACCTCAAACTTCAAAATACCAAGCGATGAAGTTGACAGAAGAACTGATCTCACATCACTCGGCCCCACGTTGGGCGCCAAAACTATTACCCACTATAGGACAGGCGTGTAAAACACGGCCTGCCACCGGTGGACAACCGCACAGCCAGCTCAGTGGTGCGTTATGTAGGAGACTCCGGAGTGGGTCGGTGGGTTCTTGTCGCTCTGTGGAATGTTACATTTGAAGAAAGAGACCAGGTGTATGTTGTGTTTCAATTCTAATCAAGGGCGCCACCAACTATTAGTTGGAATCAATTAAACAAGTTAATTGTTTATATATCAAGTTAAATATATTACAGGAAAATATACATATTTGGTAAACTCACTTTTTAGTAGTTAAATATCTTATTCCTTATTACTAATTCTTTCTATAGGAATGTTTTAACAAATCCTTTCTTTTCTTACATGTTTCTTAAAACAAACTAGTTAAGACTAAAGTCTAATTGTCATAACCTATGACATAGAAAACACATGACATAGAAAAATGTCCTTATTCTTAAAGTTGGTTATGAGACCTACCTCTTAACAAAGGTTGAGAGCGTCCTCTCTATGTGATAAAACTAGGAACAAATCATATTAGGCAAAGTCTCTGCCTTAAAATAAATTCTAAAGTTTAAATTCTAGTTATAAAATGGATATTACTTGGTAAATCCCATTCAAGTCCTTTCCTTTTCTTCCAATAAACTGTATCACCTCGTCATTCCCAGTAATGCAGGGACAGCTGTGGGGGTCCTGGATTGTTGATTTGGAGACATCTGGCCATGTGGTCTTGTATCACATGGTGGTCGGCAATCCTCTTTGCTCACAGGAAGTGTTATTGTTTTTCTGGGATAAATAGGGGTTATTTATCCAGAGAAGGTGATTACCCCTAGGGTCAGGGTCATTGTATCCAGTATGTACAACGAAAAGAAAGAAAAATATAAATGGGAACTCATTCTGAAGTAGTCATGTCGCGACATCGAATTACGTGTCAGAGCACGAAGAAAAATAGTTTAAACGAGTAAACTAATAAAGTATAACACGTGGAACGTGGAATATTGAAAGATAAAGCGTAAACTAACAACTTAAAACCTAAGTTTAGCAGCGGCGTCTTCTGAAACAACAGAAAACACCATTAACATCGTGTCGACAATATTCATATGGAAACCAGCAGAACACCAGAGAGATGAACTCACCGGACCGCTGCATCTTATCCTCCGTTTATGGAGGTTCTAGATTGCGAGGCGTGGAGCCCTGCGGCGTGTTCCATTCCAAAAGAAATCCAAGAAAGATCATCTTGAACGAGATAATCTCCACGTCATTCTCGCGTTGACACGAAATCAGAGACAACATAGACTTCGACCAGAGCCAAGACCATAGAAATGTGGTATTCATCTCGAAGAAAAAAATATAGTTAATCTAATAAAATCCTTGTTTAAATTATTATTCTATAAATTTTGACCAATTACCTATATTATTTACAAATATAAGTAAATAAAAAACATTCTACCAACACGTTCGTCACAACACACCACCGATGTACAACTTGTAGCAAGGTCCATTTCCAAACGTCACTGTCGAACGTCACTGTCAAACATCCAAGATGACAAGTTGACTTTACATAAACAAACAGACCGGTGTGTTTGTAAGGACGATTAATTAACACTAAAAAGCGTTAAAATAATAGTTAAACAAACAATTATGTGTAAATGAAGGTGCGAATCAACAAACGTAAATTTGCAGTATATGAAATTTAACACGGTTGTATAATACACGCAACAGCGGAATTATATTTCCAGATTTTATTTTTTATTTATCTAATAGGTTCCACTGCTGGGCAAAAGCCTCCCCTTATCTCTCCAACTGACACCATCCATCCTCTTTATACCTAATATGGTACGCTCCATCGCTCTTGGGCAAACGTGCAACTAGATTTGTGCACCGTAGGTTAGGACGGGCAAGATACACATGTCTTTGAGCCGCTTCTTCAGGCATGCTGGTAGGTTGTCCATTAAAATAATGTTTATATGTGTAAATTTAATAATAATAATGCATTTTAATGTAGTTGAGATTGATATATACATATATTGTAAGATATGAAGCTAGTTACATAAAATAAAATGACATTTTTGTATTTATTTTTTATTTAGCTACTAGTTCCCATTTCTGGGGAAAAAAATCCTCTTTCTGTCTTCAATACCACAGCTAAGTTGTATATGTTATTATACTCGTATTTAAAAAAAAATATCACTTCATTCTCAGATCGAGGTCATCAAAATCTACCTACGACGATGATAGTTTCCACAGAAATTTGTTCGAAAATGATTGCATTACTTATAATACCTAATATAAAAGCATCATAATATAAACATTATCAAAACCTTAAATATTTTGTTCTTTAGTATAATCGAATCGGTTTCAATTTTTGTTTTCGGTTTTAATTTTGGTCTAGATTCTTAAAGAAATAATAATTTATCTTTGCCTTGTGTGCTCCAGACAAAATCCAGTTTCCGAACATACATATAGGTTTATTCATATAAACCGTACACGAAAGATAGTTTTACAGTTACATTAGATGAATTTCAAAAACACATAACGTGTCTAAATGGATATCAAATCTTTTTGAAAATAAATTTTAATGGATGCCCGACTATGGCGAAGTTGTATGTGGTTAGAATTGCGACCGAAATATTATCGGGATAATTTATTTTTTAAGAAGTGAGAAGTTCCTATTGAAAATGGCTGTTTAATTTACCATTGTTTAATTATAATAAATGGAAAACTAATAACGACTGGATGGTCATTTGATACAAAAAACACCCTACTATTGTCGATTGGGATTGTTATACATTATGTTTGTTATACTCGTACAGACGTACATAGTACGATTTTATCAATAGATGGAGTGAATAGTTCTATTAATAGCCCTTTTTCTTTGTAATTGATTTTCTGTGATTTTCGGGTGCTAGTTACGATCATGTAAATTAATTTTATAGGCATCTACGATATCGCGAGGTGCAATTTTTGGTTTTGAAAACTATTTCATTTTTAAGAATTTTGCCATTTCTCTTGGTGTTAGGAATATTCATAACTAGTTTTGTAATAATGTATGTAGATAATGTATCTTTCCATAATTTTGATATGATCACTTACGTTACTTTTTTTTTTGTTTCAGTATTATTTGCAATTTTGAGTTTGCAATTTTGAGACAATATATCACAATTAAAACTCAGAACATCAATCAATAATATAAAGAATAACTCAGGAGGTGTAAACTTTTTGTTTGTAGCATTACTTATGGGATTTCGTTTACTTTTGTGTGATGATATTAATACAAACAAAATAAATATAAAAATAAATTCTACACACCAGTTACGCACACGTGTTAATACATGGATAACGCTGCGTCACACAGACCACCCGGCGCGGAGTTCCAACAAACGGCCACCTGTGGTTGAATCATCAGACCGCCCGCCTTGTAAGAACCGCTCCTGGCGCTCCGCGGTACCTCGGCACTTCGTTTTCTCACATCGAATCGTTGGCACGTCATATACTTGTATTTTATTTTAATGTAACTACTTATAGTTTCTTGTAAAATTAAATTATTATAAATAGTTCTGGTTTTTTTTTGCACCTTCGGCTGTAGCCTATCTCTCTCTCTCTCTCTCTCAGCCGAAAGACGCCCACTGCTGGACATCTTTGGCTGTAGCCTATCTAACCAAAAACATTTATTAATCATGAAACTTGAAGGTTCAAAAGTTATATCATAATAATATTTAGTCTACTTATCTAAATGAAAAAATTGAATGATAACAATCACGTAAGTAACGCAGAAGCGAAGTACAGCCACCAACAGACTAAGGTCCACATACAGTAGGCAACACACGTTCTGTTTCAGCGGTCGAGGTCCATGTAACCAAGCAGGTGGTGAATTTGCGTCTCTCTTTCTTTATCTGAAAGATACATACATAATATCTACTCTGAACATCATTAGATGGAACACAAAAGATGAAATTATTCAAAACATAAATTAAAATGCTAATAGTAGTATCTATAAGTGGATACTTACACACAAGTCTTTATAAAATAATAACAACCTTAACCTACCTTTTTCAACCACCAAACGATTGTGAAGTGTAACTTTAATAGATTCTACCTCATTGTCCATCAGCTCACCAAATATCGGTGGTAATATTTGATGGAAAATTATAATACACATGGTCATTATTGTATGAATTAAAATTGGAATATTTGTTCCCTGTAACAAATATTTACGTATAATCTTAATGTCTTTTTGGTAAAAGCTATTTTTATTAAAAACAAATTAAAAAATATATATTGTTTTTAATTTAGGTACTATTTATTTTATCTCTTCGTAATTTTTACAAGGCATGACCAAGTAATAAAAGAAAATGATTAAATAAAATAATTAAATTAATTATTAATATTGTGTACAATTATAATTTAAAAAAATATATGTCGGATATAACACATCGACACCAACATCAGAATCATCGGATCATGGGTTCAGGGGGATGTCGGATATAACACATCAACACCAACATCAGAATCATCAGATCATGGGTTCAGGGGGGCCGAGCTCAGAAATAGATGACCAGAGCGGTAAACACAGTACAGGTACTTCAAAAACGGGTTCACGTGGAAACACGTGTGGTCATTAGACTCAGATCAAAATAACTGTCAGGATGAGGGTATTTCTAAAATAACGTGCACAGCTTATAATAGACAGGGCTATTAACGGATTCATCGGATATTAACGGATTAAAAAATCATCTAGCACTATGAGAGGTCATTTGGTCCACATGTCACCGCTAGGTTCCACCCCTAACCTATCCACGGCATGGACCGTGCCCCACCATGCACGGATCAATCCATTTCAACCAGTGAGTTCTACTGAATGGTCTTCCGTGCTAACTAGCCAAATACAGTTTAACCATCAAAACTGTCCAACAACGAAGATCTCCAATATCTCGCAAATAACACCAACACTCATAATCACATCGTTACATGAACTAAGTAACATGACAATAACACTATTTTATCACTGACTACATAGCTACAGAGAATTCAACACAACCGGACGACACGTCCGCACCGCACCGCGCCACAAATAAGACTACCTCGTTATAATGTCATATCGATCGCATGTTGGTTTTATCACAAAGAGGGGGTGACAAAAGTGACAGTGTCACTATGACACATTTCCGACGCGTACCGTCTTGAAAACTGTTTTAAACCATTGATTAACTAACAAAATAAATCACAGTTAATTTAACTAATGTAATCGCTCCGACATATATATATATTAAGGAACTTTGTCAAAAAAAAATTTGTGATTAAAGTATAAAAAGTATATTAAAATCTACTTCACTTACTTTTTTCCGAAGTTCAATAAATAATGATATATCACCATCATATTTTCATTTTCAAATATAAATAGTTATATTTTATAATGTAAGTTTTGAAATATATATTACTAGCTTGTGCCCGCCAACTTTGTCCGCGCGTAATTTACTATTATTAATATCCTAGATTCTAAGTAATGTATCAAGATGAAACCTACGCCAGATTTTAAGACAAACCTTCAACAATACAACAGTAAAAACCGCATCTAATTTTGTCTATTAGTTTTAAAATAAAATAAAATAAAAATGGCTTCTATTGGCCCTATAAACTCCCATATTTTTTTTACTTAAATATCTCTTATTAACAGACACAGACCATTTACAGTTTTATTATATGTATTGATTTATATTAATTGAAGTATTTGTCAAAACTTTCCAAAATTACATGACTCTAAAATCACTTACCAATAAATGATATACAGTTTAATTCGATCAATGCAATCGGCGAAATCGACATATTTCTTTCTAATTGCAGTTATAACCTTCAAATTCCGGGATTGTTCTAATATCTGTCTCTCATTTTTTACTCAAATATATACAGAATGGATGCGCCTGTATGCCGTTTGTGAAAAACAAATTAATGGACTGTATGTATATATGTATTGCTATATGTCCTTTTAACCTGATAACTGCTGCTGCCCTGGGTAAGGACGATACTAGTTGGAAGGCAGCCGCGGATAGAGGAAATTTCACTAACCTTGTGATGAAATTTGGAGTTGGCATTGGTTTGAGGTTATGTCAGCCGGCGGCGGTAACTGCAGGCACTTCACGACGATTTGTTCTTTCACCACATAAACGTTCACCAAGCTCACGACACTATGTAAGGGCTCAAAGAATAAATTAGCTTGATTTTATCAATAATTTAACGGCACACGGCGTTAACCACGCGAGGAGAAAAATGGCTTCTGTCTTTTTGAACGAATGACACATCGCTTGTCAAACGCGCATTCTGTCGTGAGTTTCCGTCTCACTCGAGTGCAGCAAGGTTGTGCGTGAGGGAATGGGACAACAAATAGGATTTTGGTAGGATTATTCAATAGACATACGCAAGCAAACCACGCACTGGCAGTGGCAAAAGTGGCGGCAAATTTGAAAACAATACTGGCGTTTCCACAGAATATGATATGATTGTAATTGCCACTGACATCATATTCGGTCCTCCAGATGCAAATTCAAAAAACATTATCCCAATTATATTGTTATTAAAATAATAATTTTCATTGATTACCAGTAAATTTATGAATGTTAGAAATCTTAACATAAATAAACTAAGCGACAACGTTATATAAATTAAAACAACTACATCATTCGCAATATTTTTGTGTGTTATTTTGTTTAAATCAGTCATGAAATCAAAGGATTATATTTACAATATCGGGTAAATATTATGAAAATACAGTAAGGTACAAAGTCATTGATAATAAACCATCTCTTTAGTCGTATTTCCTTATGACTGAGGGTCGTGGTCATTATATGGAATGAAACACACACAACGACTCTCTTTGCAATGTTAATGGAGTGGTTTACCATTGCCTTCTCCATTTCACACACTAGCTTTTAAATTAAAAAACTTAACCCAAACATGCATTCTAATGTCAAGAAAAGTATAACAACGATTCTAGATATAAGGGCCTTTTATTTGAAATAATTTCTATTAATTTGCATTTTAGGCTTCATAGAATTTTTCTTATTTTTTGACCAAATTCGATCCTTCAAAAACAACTAGTGTCACTTACTGATCCGTAGATAGTATAGCGTAAGTAATGATATGAAATTTTTCATTTTAGTTAATGTAGCGATCAAATTATTGGATTGGATATCATAATTACCTTAGGTTGCAATTTATAATTAAGTATATATTATACTTACTTGTAATTTAGTAACAGAAAATATATTGTTACACGTGCAGTATACATATAATATACTTGCATCAAGTAACTTATTTTTTTATTACTATGAATTAAATTTTCCTTTAACATACTTATTTTATATAACAACATGATTTGAATTAAACTACCTACTTCAGTTATTTTATTTTTCTGCTACTTTGTTCACAACACAGATCCATTTTTGTAATGACTGTCATAAAAATAAATTATAGTTTTAAGTTAATTGATTTGAGTCATTTATAATATTACAATTAATCAAATTCCAGAAAACAAGAGTAACAATAGATCATTAAGATAATAATATAAATACCAAGTCCATAGACATAAATTAATTATAGGTCGCCGCATGTAGACCTTCTGTGTCTATGGACATATAATATTTACTAATGAATTGTATACTAATTGTCTATAATATTTCATATTCATTGATTGGACTTACCGTAATACTAATAAAGTATATTTTACGGCTCTTCTGACCGTGAATATATTTTCAAAAGTTACTTAGTTAAAACATTTGAGGCTGAAATTTCTATAACATAAAGATGCGCTGAGAAATAATAAAATTAATGTTGAATATGCAATAACCCATCACATATTAAAATAGGTAAAATAATTTGAACTTCGTTGACGCAAAAACTACCGAATGGATGGAGTTTGACAAAACGTGTATGAAGGGACAGCCTTAAATATTTATAAATTCCTTGGTAGGGACACAATGTTTTATATGTATGTATATGCTATACCTACTTATTATAATTACATCGTAAATTGTAATAATACGTTTTAACGGCCAACTCTCCCTGGACTATAATAAAGCACGGTCATATACACGGACCATATGAATGTATGTTAACTTCTAATGTGAAACTTCTACACCTAAGACCTTAAACTATATGTGCATAGTCGAGTAGATAAATCACTCCTACAGGTTTAAGGTTTGTTAAAATCTGTGATAACAGAATAGGTAATTTTAGCACTAAATTTTAATAAAGCTGTGTGAACTGAATGGCAACAATCAAGTAAGTGATACTGATGTTGAGTATGAGCACAGGAAAGGTCCAGTCCATGGGGATGATGTTGCAGACGGTGAACTTGAAGGGCCTGGCTTCGATATAACGGATGAAACACTTGAGATCCCTGCTTCTAATGGCATCTATAATCAATAATATTTATTTAGAAATATCAATTTTTGTTTTGGCATGAAGAAACATTGCATTCAAGCCTTTTTGGAACAAATTTAAGATTTTAACTAATTAACGGCTCCGGTATTATTGATGACGGTTAGAGTGGACACTTCATAATTTTGCTGGGTCCCTCATAACCGACTGGCTTGGCTTGGCTCAGATGATTTTAACAGGATATAAATAAAAGCAAAAATTTCATACCTGTTTCATGCAATAAAATGTTGTGTAAAGTCAGTTTTAATTTGTCCGTGTGTGAAAGTAGTTTTCCAGCAAAATATGATGGAAAAAATATCAAAATCATGGCTTGTATTATAGCAACAGCTGCAGAAATATACAATGGAGGCGCCTGTGGAAATTATAGATTTGTGGTACAATTGTTTAGAGAGAAAGTATCGAGGATAATTCAAAATAATGTACTTACTGAAATTCCACCAATATCATTATTTTTGATAAGAGCTAGTACAAAGTAAACCGTCATCATAACTTGAGGTGTGTTGCATAGAAAACAGATGATAAACTGAAACATTCACATACATAATAATCTGTGGAAGGCAATGATTACAATTTTTTATTCTCTAATGAGAAGTAGCGTAAAAATAGAATAATGTTAAGATAAATTGACTAAAAATAAAACGTATAACTTTATACATTATACTCACTAAGACTTCAAATACTTCATAGCTTTCTGGGTAGAATCAATCATGGATTTGTAGATGTACTCACAAGAGACTATATCACTTCTATTTTTTTGAATGAAATCTACAAATTTTATTACACGGCAACTTACAGAATAAAATGAAAACACATAAATCACCATAATAACATCATTCGTAAGATATGGAGGAATGTAAAAGATGATAAAAAGTGTTAACAGCAGAGCATCTCCATTGGATAAGTAACAAAAGAAATAGGAATAGATAAACCTCTCCAATACAACAACAGTTGACCAAAATATCATCTTAAATTCCAAGTTGTAAGAATGACTGTCGGTCCCAATTTCCGAATCAATTGCAAGCAAGTCGTTTTGGAGGTCATAAAATGATTTATCACATTTGAAAAAAGATAATACAATCACAAAGAGGAAATATTCGATCGTGTAACAGATGTACCAAACATCCATAAACGTGTTCATGGGAGTTGTTAAAATTGAAATAAAACTAATGACACAAACAAAAATGCACTGAATCACATTGATTAATTTTAGGATGACCCTCGCTCTTAAAGATCTGAACTTCATAAATCCGAAATCCAGAGACAAATACAAGTGTATCACTTTGAAATAGTTAATGATTGTTTTTGACAAACATCGATTTTCCTCAATGGATTTAACCAGGAAATTTATTTTTGGACTTTTTGGTGCAATTTTGATTGTCATATTTGGTATTAGATGTAGTTTATTTTGAATCTAAGCAGTTAGATTCAGCAATAATTGAGACCGTTATGAATGTGTTTTAGTGTAAGAGTAATACCATTAGCGGTTTAATTAGTTTAATAGCATCAATTTACTTTGGTACAATTTTACCATCTGTGACCTTGCTTGATATCGATTCTGCTAAAGTTGTAATCGTGTCTTAACATTTCCCCCCAAAAAATGCCAAAATGATTTGTATGGTAAATGTAGCCATGCGTACTCTCCACGTGCGTTGAGGTCCTCGTTGCTCTACAGGTGAAGTTTATGTCTAATACCATTTGATCTTTAAGTTGCATAATAGATTGGATAAATTTAATAAATTATGGTGTGTGCCTTGGCCTTTCTTTATTATCAATTTGTCTTACTTAAAATATTTTACTGTTTAAAGGCATGAAACCCTAAAAAGAATGTGTATTAAGAGCTATAATGTTAAAGCTCTTTGCGCATGCGAGGGATCTATATTGTAATAAATATATTTCATCGTTTTGAAATATATTATCAATGTGTGTGGTATGTACCTATAGCAATTTTAAATATAAGATTAAAGCAATAAAGAAGATGGAAGTTTAAAAGTTCAATAACAACGTTTTTGATAAATTTAAGGTATATTTAAGCCATTGTGTATCCACCGGCTACTCCAATTTTGTGTTAATTATTTATAATCAAACAATTATTTTTAGCTTGCCTTGTGTTGTAAAATTTAATCTAGTAAATAAGATCGATGACAAAGATCGCTGTCGGACTAGGTAATTATAAAAAAAAATCCTACGTATATTTATTTAATGGAAAATGAAATTATAGTGAAAATAATTGTTGAAAGCATTTATTACAATAAAATATAGTGCTGCGTCAACCAGCTTTCGATTCAAAACCACCAAAAATTATATATTTTTTGAAATATGGATTACAAAATTAATTCAAATGCATCAAGACCTAAAATTTTAGTCAAATCTGTGGCTAATAATGGGCGTTTGTCTAAAAAAATTATTTATTTTTATAAAATAATACACATTTATCTTGCCCTTGATTTCGGATTTATACGGTTCAAATCTCCAAAATTAAAGTTTATTATAAAAGCAAAAGCAACCATTCAGTGTACTTTTTTATTTATGAGCACTTTGATAACTGATTTTAAATTACTGAATCCGTTTATGGCAACATGGTATAGCTTTTATACAATTAGTTATTTCTTGAACATAATAATAACAACCTTTGGCTCCGGAAAGTCATTTTACGAATTTCAGAATGATTTACTCGAAATCGATTCAAAAATTAGGGTTGATAATATTCAATATTATAATTTGGAATCCAAAATGATACGTTTTTTGTCTGCTATATTTATTGCTAGAATAGTGTTTATGTGCATCACTTGTTATTTAGATGAAAATGTTTGGTCCATGGTACTCGAAATTTTTGTTTATACTCCTCAATTACTAACCAATGATATGACTATCGCGACGTATACCTACGCGTTTTATTCCGTGTATTATCGGGTTGTAAAATTCGGCGAATTCGTACAAAAAAGGAACACTGATATTTTATCTTGTGAACGCATTTACAAATCAATGATTGATTCAACTCAGAAGACTATGAAACTTTTTGAAGCCATGGTAAGTGACAGACATTTTTGATTTAATTTAAAGTATACTTTAGAGATATACAAGAGACGGAATTACAAATCTAGTATGGAACATAATATATTTGTTTGTGTAGAAAGATTATAAATGTGAAAGTTTGGATGAGAGTTCGTGAATTTGTGAGGATGTTGGTTAGGTTCAATCACGTAAAATCTACTGGACAGATTTCGATGAAATTTGATAAACGGGTAGAAAAATACCTATAGTTTACTTTATATCCCGAAATTTCCACGGGAGCAGAAGCCCCGGGGAGCGAGGCTAGTATTAACATAAGATTAATCATAAATATTTTTTTATTTCAGTGTATGGTCTGGTTCCTCTGCAACATTCCCCAGACTATGATGTCAATCTATTCAGTGTTAGCATGTGTACTAAATGCTAAGAATGTTCCTCAGACTGGTGTAAGCATCGATTCGAAATTTCTGACAATAACACCGTTTTCTTTATAAAATTTGTGGGGAAACTAAGAAAATCATATACTACACAGCACAAAATATTGTTACCTCTACTCTATTGCAAACAAAATGCTTTTATTTATGCATTGAATATCTGGTCTACCTGATATTGCTTTATAATATTTTCGAAAAAAGAGAAAATTCGTCGGAATAAAAATTTCTACAAAAATATTGATACTGAATTTTTTATTCCAATAATATAAAATTTCGACTACAATATCGCCAATCTAAAACTTGTATACTTGTTTTCAGTTGTCGCTATTCTTGACAGATGTGGCTTTAAGTATGGGACCTACATTGATTTACTTATTTTTGCCAGTATATTTTGCTGGAAAACTAAGTCTTGAGACTGAACAATTAAAACTACTCTTGCACGATTTATTATTTTTTATTTTTTTATTTTATTTTATTAAGAACACAAAACAGACAGTTTACAAAGGTACATCTTAAATAAGTAAGTTGTATGCAATACAGATCCAGTAAACGTCCAAAATATTGTGTACACAACATGATCCATTTAAGCAAGCCATTAACAGTACTAAAAGTGTAGCTCTGAAAAGTAAATAGAAAATAAGGAAAAACACGAAAATCATAAACATGAATTCTTGTAGGAATGATTACCACTAAAAAGAAAAAAGAAAAGAACACTATGGAAATAATTTTTGAACAAAAGTACGGAATTGATTGTAACTATAATCGGGCCGAAACCTAAACTCCCGTATGACAGGTGTCATCAGGGTCAGGCCCATGAAGTTCTGAATTTTTTGATTTTTAAATCTATGCGCGGAAATGTAGTACTTGAACTTCCGGCTTGCCCGTTTAGAGAGTTCCATTGCATCCGGCTACAATAAATCGATAGTGAATATATACAAAATCGCGATACATCGTTTAATTTTTCGATTTATTTAATAAGGTTTGTTATTGATTTTTAAATGCTGAATATAACAATTATTGCAACTTAAAATTTTAAAAAATTAACATTAAGGCAATACAAAACAAATAGAAAGAGGGACAAGAATTCACGCAATCGTATCGAATCGTAAAATCAGAGTAGATAATATTATTCACTATGAATTTATTATCTATGTTAGTGACTATGACAGCTACTTTGATGGTTCAGACTTCTGATTAATAAAAATAATAATTTTATTTGGATTTGTTATTTTTACGTAAAATCAAATAATCGTAGCGACTCGTGTTTAGGTACATCACTATTATTGTCAAACTGACATACGTCATACGAGAGTTTAGGTTTCGGCCCGATTATA
>JAEMBS010000572.1:0-21265 GCA_018467065.1 Ephestia elutella
TTACTAAAATCATGTGATTTAAGTACTGAAATCAAACTCAATATAAAGTATTGGTAAAATTATTGAATTTAAACATTGATCTTAATTTAATCAAAATTATGTAATAATTATAGTTAATTATCTAATACAATAAAGTAGTTGTCAGTGTGTATTTACTTGTCAAAGTGGGTTATTTATTATTATTTACTTTAAGGGGATGCCAGCGCGAGCACCAGACTGGTGATCAGTCCACTTATGCTGGGACCATTTCACCCAATTCCCCGAGACCCGTATAGGGTTTTGAGTTACCTGGAAACTCACAAAGTGGGTTACTGTCATCAATCAGCTGTGCTGTAGTTTATAAACAATGTCATACTACCATCTATCAATAATAGGTACCTCATTGAGATCAAAGAAGTGTTCATGTATAATATTCAATTAGGTTCTTACTAACATTTATTTTTGCATACCTTCTTACCTAAATGTGGTCAGCAAAGAATAGGTACTTACCTATTGAAAGTTGAAACACAGATTACTTAAAATTGTGGTTGAAAGCTCTGAGCACATGAGTAGTTAAACTCAGTTTTTTCCTACTTGTCCTATTATCTAAACAATCTTACCATGTCTTTTATGATTTTACAACAATATAAATTGACTTTTTAGTTTTTAGGAAATTACTTTTGTGGTCAATTTAAATGTATGTCTTCAGAATGTTTAGGTTTGAACTAAGTAATATTTGATTTATTTTCAACAAAATTCTACAAAAAGTACTGTGAAGATTGTTTACATTATACAAATAAGACTAAGGTAAAAATAAAACTGACTAAGGTAGACTGGTAGAAAATGCTGTAGCATTAAGTCCGCCCATTGTACTGTAACATATGTTTATGTGCAATAAAGTTTAAATAAATAAATAAATAAAATAAGGACAAGTAAGAAAAAACGGAGTTTAAGCCGCTTAGATTGAATAGGCTTGTGAAATGGTGTTTTTTAAAGACAAATGCTCAGCTGTGGTTAGCCGGAAACATCTGAAAAAAATATGTGTACTAATATAGGTCTTCAGTAACATTTGCTTCAAATATTTTTTTCCTAACATAAAAACTACTATATAAAAAATAATAATAACGGAATGGCATGTATTTCTTACTACTCGCTACTGTTCCGAAATGGCATTGGCGTTCAGAAAATTTTTATATCAAAAATACACCATTTATTTTACTTCAATTGCTTCAAATCTCATGCAAATTGAGCAATATTTTTCATACAATTGTGTATAAAACAAGATCATTCGCCCATTTCGCTTAGTCTCTGAGCGCGCGTCTCTATACAGCAGGGGTGCAGTGCAGGATACCTCGCGTCATGCTTTGCCCATAAAAACAAAAGAGCATCGGGCACCTAGGGCCTTAAGTTTCTCTATTCCACCATAAATCCTGAATGGCTTAACAGATTTTGATGCGAGAGGTATTTTTAGATTCCTTGCATTCATTCAAGTGACATAGGCTATGTGAGTCCTCCTTTGTGTTTTTATTTTTTAATAATTTCATCTGCAATAACAACTTTATCCCACTATGATCAATTACATTATGCTAAGTAATAGTTGTTATATAAACAAAACTATTTATCAATGTTATCAATATTGACTCCAAATTCCTCTGTAAAGTCCTGGATTATCACAGCTTTCTGTTTGTCTATTTCTATGCTCCAAGAAAGTGAGTGTGAAAAGAACTGTTGTTAGCTAGACTTATTTGTTCACTGAACTCATGTTTCGATAAAATATTGGGAAACCCCAGTAGGGGTTACTAAAAGATTTCGAGAGGTACACTTTAAGGCAAACTGATTGATCAATATTCTTCCTTGGTCTTTAAGATTCATTGTACTTTTACCAATATCTCTTAATCTATGTGTGTGTGTGTTTCTATGTGCATGTTCTTATTAATTAAGTAATATTTGACATGTTTGTCTGTTATGTTATTATTTTATTTCTATACGAGCCGCGCCCCGTGGCCTCGCTCCCGTACGTATTTCGCGATAAAAAGTATTCTTATACCCGTATACCAAATTTCAACGAAATCAGTCCAGTAGTAGATTTGTGTGATCCATCCAGTGATTGAGTAACAAACATACTCACAAATTCGCAAACTCACATCCAAACTTTCGCATTTATATTTTTTTTTTTGGCTTTTTATCGTGAAAGCACTGTTGAAATTACTTCTGTCTGAGTTTACTTCTATCTTTTGTGTGGAATTTTATTTAAATAAAAGACTAAGTTGTTAATAAAATCTAGAAGCTATATTCAAATATGCTCAGCTGTTTAGCTATGAAACAGTATTACAGTAATACAGAACAGTAAATGACACCAAACTTCTTGTTGCTAAAAAAAATATTGTTAGAATCATGCATTTTTCATAGATTTATGTTGTTAAAATATCAATTATATGATCTCTTGAATTTGTTTGAGTATAATCCAGTGGTGCATCTGCATACTCTATGAACTTTTTGAATTTAAATTTATGTCTGGTCAGCGTGTCTTTATTCGCCATGGGTACCTTTGATGGGTTTGGGTACCCACTTCTCGTCTTCGCTTTTACTAGCTTAAAAAAAGTTTTTTTAATTAATTAATTTCTATTAGCATGATTATTAGAACATGCGATATGGGTCCTCCCAAGCCGTCCATGATTTGCAAAATTTTTACCCGACAAATGATTGCTCAATAGCGTGTCTAACGTGCAGTGGCGATTTCCGCGAAAAGGTGTGTTCAGTGTGGTAACAGCATGATCGTTCTGATATCGACATTGGGCAGATGAGGGTTTAGTAGGTCAGCGCGGGGCCGCGCAGGCCGCTATCTGGGTCAATGTAGCGCTCGCCGCCGCCGCCCGCCCTGCACCTACCCTGCTCTGGCAAGCATTGCCTGCATTTATGCAAAATTTATTGATTGGCAAATTGTTATTCAGCGTTGATAGGGCCATGGTGTTTCACATAGAGTTATAAAAAAAAATACAGTTACAGTATCATATTGTCGTCCGTAAGTATACAGCCGGATCACAAAGTAGTTAAAAGGGTATTTTAGTAATCTGTGGCCGGATCTTCAAAAAACCGGCCAAGTGCGAGTCAAACTCGCGCACCGAGGGTTCCGTACACGCAAAGCATCTCACATTATAACTTTAACTAAAAGACTAACTAGTTTCAAAAACAAACTTAGCTTTGCAGTTCGATCCTTAAGATTCATACTGAATCCAGCGCTAAAATAAGTTTGTAGCACTTTTTTTTAGACTTCCAACAGCATATTTACAATTTTCAGATTTATTCTTGTATAAGTACTGTTAGGCCTTGCTTTTTGCCAAATTTCATAATATTAGGTCTACGGGAAGTACCCCATAAGTTTTGATTGCTGCCTGAAATTGCAAAATATTCGAAAATTTGCAACATTTACGGTAATATCTCTTGATCGCGTTGACGTATAATTTTGATTATTTTTTTGCTGAAAGAGACCGTGGATCAAAGTATTCGATATTAATTTCAACTTGATACCTATAAGCGTTCCTAAGAAAAATAAGTTTGACAGACAGACGGACAACAAAGTGATCTTATAAGGGTTCTGTTTTTGCCTTTTGAGGTACCGAACCCTAAAAATGCTGTAGATATTTTTAGTTAGGTATTAGTTAGTAACAATCGTATAGGTGCGTATTTTGAAAGTCTCAAATATGTACACTCATTTTTTGCAAATCGTTTCAATTGCAAAAAAAGTATCGAAACGAAACAAGAGGCTAGGCATCTTGAGGAAATTTCCAAACGTTCCCTTAAATTTCAGTGTTACGTACCTGACCAAAACCAGACTTGTAACTAGTTTTTGTAATAAATTCGAGCTGGTTTAATATTGCCTGCCGGCCAACATTATGTAGGTAAGACATAGCTAGACTGGAACTCTACCTAACATAATATGACGTTATAAATGTATATGTATCTATTAGTAATTTTACTTTAAAGGTTTTTTATTTTAGTTACCTACCTGATAAACGCTACACGAGAGCTCTAGCTGTAAAGATTCAGCCTTCAGGCAATATGTTAGCCGCGGCACAAATTACGATTCATAAAAGAGTATCGATTGCTTGGTAGCTACATCACTTTTTTATAAACCCTTGCTTCTATCAGCTTCTATAGCTATGAACACGACCTTTGTTTTGAGTTCAACGATACAAGGGCAGTTTTTGAGAGCAAGGACCGATCGGCTACATGAAAGACAATGCACCACGGCTGGGCTCTGGATCTGGAGTCATTGACCAAAATGACGCGGAGGGCGCGGGGCCGGCGGGGTCGACGACCTCGCTCGGGGGATGCGCACGGTCATTCGCACGTGTAAGCATGACTAACCAACGCTAGCTCTAGGCGCTCTAGCTGCCCTCGCTTTCTCCCCTGCTCCAAAAGACGAAGGGTGGGTAAATCGATAAAATTTAAAAGTTCAAATTGTTTAAAATGATTTCAACTAGGAATAGCAGTATTTTGTTTGCTATTGCTAATAGCTGGACTGTGTCCTCTCGCCCTCTAGGGGGTTATCTGCAAGTAAACCAGCTTTTATTCGACTCCGCGGAGCTCACGTCTCCGTTTACGGTCACCCAACGACCACTGCAAAAACTAGTTCCGAGTACCTACCTAGATATTGTGCGTCATGAGATAATCTCGAGTATCGTGTCATGTATGAGTTTCCGAATATATTGGCATTCGGCAGTTTATTGACCCGGCATGCGGCACTGCGATCTCAGGCATTAATAATAATGGTATTATACTTTAGACTTTTAAAATAATGTTGTTTATCCAATCTTTATCGTTTCATATGGCTTGGTTTTCGAATGTTTTCGTATTGTTGTGCTGCCGTGCTCAAACTAAATTTTTAGAAAATATTTAACCTGCCTTTTAGCTTGAGCACCGCCGCATAGGATAGGTCAATTTGTAGCCGCCGCCGCCGTTCAGGCTATGGAACTTAGACAAGTGTTACCCTTGTGTCTGCGTCTGGCTGACGGCGGTCACTGGTGGCGGGCGGCGGCGGCGACCTTGCTGGGCTCGCCAAGGTCCCGCGCGCGGTCGTCGACCTGCGCCGCGACGCTATCGACCGCCGCCGCTCTCATCACCATCAGTCGTCATCTCCGATGCCACTCCCTCGCGATCCCACCTCGTAAACGACCGTGGAGAATGATCGTCAGCTCTGCTGATTTATCCCGCATTGTAGGCATGCCGAAATCGTCGATATATCAGCTCTCAAGGTAGTCAACGTCTTACGTACAGCCAGTAATCCCTACCGTATTTTTGTAGAGAGACTAAATTATTTTAAACCTAGTGTGTGAAATGGAGAAGGCAATGGCAAACCACTCCATTAAAATTGCCAAGAGAGTCGTTGTGTGTGTTTCATTCCATATAATGACCACGACCTAGTGGTAGTTTCTATTAACAGGCTAACAAGTTGGAATAAATAATATTGGATAAAATTGGGATCTTGACAATATCGCATCGTGATCGGAAAAAAAATTGCTTAGTCTTAAATCCTGCCAAAACTATATACCTATATAGGTAGGTACTTATTTGATTCTGGGGTCACAGAAAAAAATTACGCAAATAACTATGATGGTCACACACAATCATGGATAATATAATAAACGTGGAGCGGGTCGTAACCAAAGATTAAGAGTCTAACATTGGCCTCTATTATCAAATTTTAATTATTAAAAAATATACACATACCTAATCAGTTAATCTATTAGTTTCATGGAATTAATAAAATCATAGTAGGTACCTATAACTTCCATGATCTGTCCACAGTCAATGTTCGATAACGTGTCGTAATAAGGTCGTTTGTCGAATGAAACTTTACCCCCATTTATGCTCGCCCGCTCGCTCACTGTACTTTTGTTTTCTTTTTCGATAGTGGTCACTCCACCACTCGATCTCGATGGTGTTATTTATCTGAATCTCTGAATTTGATGCAATGCTCTAATCAAGTTTAAAGACTACTAGTAAGTAACGATTTCGGCCAGGAGTGCAGTAGCGGATTTAAAGACGGATTTGTGGTGTACAGTCAAATCATCAGCAGAGAAACCTGACTCGGTGAGATTGGATTCGGTGAGATAGGGGGTCAGCCATTGGTCAGGTTTCTTTGCATCGGACAGATGAGAGAGAGAGTCTCATCTGAGCATTTTCCCGGTTGCATCCTTAGCATACGCGTCAGAGCGCAGGGTCTGTGCCAGCCCTGCCCAGGTCCAAACCATCTGACAGGCTATTTGATGCGAGTTTTTTGTTGCGGCGTTGACATTGTTTATTTCGTAGGAAAACTTTGTGAAGACCTGTAATTGGCTTTGAAAATTGTATTTTGTTATTATTATGTTAAGTCAGCTGTCTGTCGGTCATCCGAATGTATAAAAAACATTCTTTTTAGCTTGAAGTGTCTCACTGCTGGGCAAAGGCCTCCCCTCTGGTTCGCCAATCCGGTCTATTGAGTGCATTAGCTCTCCAATCTCTATAAAACAAATAAATAAAATAGAATCGTTAGGTAGCGATCGTCATAATGTGACCAAATTCCCCTAGAACTGGATTGGGATGATGTTTTGTTTGATGTACTTATGTATTATGTTGCAGGCGGGTAACCGGAGGCTGAACGCAGAGGCATTTGGTACGTGCGTTCGCGCACCTCGACGCGGCCGCGGCTGCACTCCCGGGAGTCGGCACCGGCGACAAGACGGACAGCGCGCGCACGCCGGGGCCCGCGCCGCGCGCCTCGGCCCGGACCGCGGTCCCGCCGAGGCGACGCTGGGTCCCCCCGTCCTCGCTGCGCCACCACGAGGTGCCTGACGGCGATGCTAAGCACGACGTCATATTCCGAAAGGTACACAACTCTTTTATTTACGCATCTCATCTCAACTAATATTATAAATGCGAAAGTGACTTTGTTTGTTCATTTATTTGTTTGTGATCTCTTCACGCTTTATCTACTGAGCCAATCTTGCTAAAATTTTGCAAGATTGGCTCACAGACAAAAGTACGTAAGTAGTCTAGTTAGAAGTTTCTGAGAAGGACATATGGTACTTTTCATCCCGGGAAAAAACACTGTTCCCGTGGGAAATTCACGCGGACGAAGTCGCGGGCAAAAGCTAGTATATGATATATCTCATAAAACAGGTATGAAGCGTCAGAAAAAAGTTCCGAGATCGTTTGGCAACTTCCCAACCCACGTTCCGCAAATCAATTGTTCTCAAAAAAGAAGGCGCTGGACGCAAGCTACTTCCAATTGGTCTATGTAAATCAATGGAGAGGACCTTGTCCAGTAGTGGACTTCTTGTGACGATGATAATGACCAAGTGATCTAGCTGTCTGTCTGTGATCAAATCTTGCAGCTCAAATCTTAGTCCACTCCTAGGTTTTTGATTGGAATTGACATTTTGCATACGCCATGCATACCATACATGACAATACCACAGTGTAATACTTATATTAATTCTAATGTATTCTAATAATAGCATGTATATTTTTTGTTGTTGTCAGGTGCGCGGAATTCTTAACAAACTCACGCCAGAGAAGTTCCAAAAGCTGAGCGATGACCTGCTCGGTTTGGAGCTCGACTCCGACAAGGTAATAACTACTGCGAGGATTTACATTCAGACACATATTTGTCAAAGTGGATAATTAAATAAACAATAGTATTGAACACCAATCTGCCTCTTGCGAAAGGCTTCTTTCTGCCCCCGCAAATCACTGCCGGCCATTATTGTCATTAGAATTCTTCTGAAAATCACCTTCTTCTCTATCTGCCTTCACACTTTTGTCCAGGAAGTGGACACTAAATAGGCTAAAAAAAAATAATAGTCTTAGATATTTTATCGCTCTGTTTGTCGGGTAATCTTCGAAACAGCTCATCCGATTTATTTATTATTTAAGAATTCAACTTCCTGGACCTAAATTTGGGTTACACATGAGTAGTTTTTAACCCCGAAATATTCTGGGTTCTTTCGTAAAAATAAAAACTAGTCTATAAATAAAATAATGTTGGTATTTTTTGTTAATATCATAATTGTATTGCGTAAGGTGCTGAAGGGCGTGATCCTCCTGATATTCGAGAAGGCGCTGGACGAGCCCAAGTACTCGTCGATGTACGCGCAGCTGTGCAAGCGGCTGAGCGAGGAGGCGCCCAACTTCGAGCCGGCCGGCCAGCCCTGCACCTTCAAGCTGCTGCTGCTCAACAAATGCCGCACCGAGTTCGAGAACCGGGCTCAGGTGACGAGCGCTCGTCCTCACAATGCATTGTCATCGGAACTGAAAATACGTGTCAATCTCTGTTTGATAAATGATAATTGGTCAAATTTAAATTGCAAGATTTGTTTAGGTACAATACAGACAGACACACACACATACACACACCAGACATAGATACAGATAGTCACCAGGTGAAACTAAGTATGTGTATGTGGTTTTTCAATAAGGGCAAGTAGATGTTGAAATGAAATAAAACAAGCTGTGTGTGAGGTATTAACGAAATTCTTTTGTTTGCAAAATATTTGTGCTTGTTAGAGGCAAGTGAAGAGAGACATCTTGTTAGGTTTTCAGCGGTAAATGCCGCTAAATAAATTCGAGGTTATATTATGTACTTATTTGTATGTTGAATTGAAATAACATTTTTATTAGGTAGCGACCTTTTATTTGATTAATTTGTTTGTTCCGATCGCTCAATCAGAGGTCATATTTTACATGATGAAATAGAGTTTCCTTTTATCCTTAGGTATATAATAAAGAGGACTTTTGAGTTGTCGCAACAATTTCGTTATTAGAACAGATAATGTTAATTTTTTTTTATATAACATACACCAACACTTATTATATAAGTTAAATATAATCTCATATAATATGAATAGGACAAATTTTTTCAACCAAATATTTATACATTGCAAGATCTTACATGTTTGAATTTTTTTTTTTTTGGCGTATAATTTTGATAAATATATTTAATAGTTCAATACAAATGGATAATTTATTACAAATGATTATTAGCAACACGCTTCGTCAAAAATCTTTACAAATAATTATCAGCAACAGGCTTCTTCACAAATATTTGAAATAACTAAAATAAAAAAGATAAACATGTCCATGATTATCATAACGATTTTAAAATAACATTAAAAATCTTATTGACACAATTTGTGGGAGCATTTTGCCAGGAACTTACAAAATATTGTATGATGTCAGGCGTTCGCCGCGTTCGAAGACAAAGCACTATCGCCAGACGAGGAGGAGAAGCGGCACCTGGCGAAGTGCAAGATGCTGGGCAACATCAAGTTCATCGGCGAGCTGGGCAAGCTGGAGATCCTGGCGGAGTCCATCCTGCACCGCTGCATCCAGAACCTGCTGGCGCGGCGAGCGGCCGCCGACCACCACGAGGACCTGGAGTGCCTGGCGCAGCTGGTGCGCACGTGCGGCCGCGTGCTGGACTCGGAGCGCGGCCGCGGCCTCATGGACCAGTACTTCGCCAGGATCGACACGCTCTCCTGCAGCCGCGACCTCGCGCCCCGCATCCGGTTCATGCTGCGCGATGTCGTCGAGCTCAGGCGAGGTCGGTATCTCATACACCCACTCCCACTATAGGCATAGGTGATATTGATATTGAGTGTTTGTTGCAGGCGGATGGGTGCCGCGCGTGGCGACGGCCGCGGAGGGCCCGGTGCCGATCCACCAGCTGCGCGGCGAGTCCCCGCCGGCGCGGCGCGAGCGGGACCGCGAGCCGCTGTTCCGGCGCTCGCGGCCGCTGGAGGACGTGCTGGCCGGGCTGGCGCTGCAGCCGGCCGCGCCGCTGGTGCAGCAGGACAAGCTGTTCGGCAACGGGTTCCGCGACACGTACCGCCAGCGCTCGGCGCCCGGCTACTTCCCGCGCCAGCCGCACCACAAGCAGCAGCCGCCGCCCGCGAGGCAGCTCAGCAAGCGCGTCTACACCGGCGGCGCGCTACAGGTACACACGAGCTGATCTAACAACAACACACGTACGACTAATATTCTTCAACGCACTTGCTCGTAAATTGGGTCTTATTACCTCTGTTTTAGGCCCGTAATGCCATATATTACACACCTACGATACAAAGGTGAACGGTTATGAATATAACGTTACTTTTCTGTCGTGCGCTTAGAATATAGAAGATAACTGTCGTATGTTATGAATTCCCCAAAGCATTTTTAATTTAAAATATTTAAAAAAGTACGTCACATTTTTTCTTTATAACAGATTTGTGCGTTATCCAATGTTAAGTTTTAAATAAATAAATAATTTGTAGCAACTTCATGTAAACATTCTAGAACGCGACCATGATTATAAGCGACTCTGCGCAGAATAGCGCAACCACCGCGCCAGTCTTAAAACCGAATGAAAACATCAATGAAATAACAAACTGATTGCTACTACAATAGATTTAAAATCCAAAGTTTTTGCTTATTAGCCCAGTTTGGGAACGCTCAGCTCACGCCAAACAAGTGGACGTTACTCTCAATGCTACTTGCCGTACCATCACAGGTACCCTGAGGCCAACTCCTCTACCACATCTTTACACTATGTCCGGAATAACCCCGCCAAGTATACGTCGTGATGTAGCATCCGGAGTGGAAAGACACAAACAGACTGAAGACTATAGACACATGCTGTTCGGTCAAGCATCCCGCCTGAAAAGTCGCAATAGCTTTCTTAGGCTATCCAGCATTCACCCCAGTGAAGCCAAGGAGACTAGGCTGGCGTCGTGGAAACACAAATGTCCCGCCTCCCATCCCAATATTCCACCTGCTGAGAAGCTCCCACCGGATGGCGATCTCCCCTGGGCAGTCTGGAAGACCTTGAATAGACTCCGGGCTGGTGTTGGGAGATGCCACGAAAACCGAGTAAAGTGGGGCTTCTCAAGCAATGATCTGTGTGACTGCGGTAACATTCAATCCATGACGCACCTGTTGTCGTGTCCTAAATGCCCCACCTCTTGCACAATAGAGGACTTAACGAGGCCAACGACAGATCCATCAGCGTAGCCAAATACTGGTCTAAACTAATTTGATAGTTATTGCGACTCGACAAGAAGAAGACCCATTTACCTACTTTAAAGAGATTGGACTTTACTCCGTAAGCCAGACAAATAGCTACTGCCGGAATCGCAGCCATAACATATGCAAAAGCCAATCATCATGCAAAAGTACAAGTCAAACTCGCGCACTCTCCGTACACGCAAAGCATCTCACATTATACCTCTAATAACTAAAAGACCAACTGGTTTCAAAAACAATTAACTTTGCAGTTCGATCCTTAAGCGCAAAAATAAGCTTGTAACACTTTTTTTCAGACTTCCAACAACATATTTACAATTTTCAGATTTATTCCTGTTTAAGTGCTCAGGATCAAGATGAAATTTATATCGAATACTCGGATCCACGGTATCTTTCAGCAAAAAAATAATCAAAATTATACGTCAACGCGATCATAAGATATTAGCGAAAATGTTGCGAATTTTCGCATATTTTGCGACTTCAGACAGCAATCAAAACCTATGGGGGTTACTTCCCGTTGACCTAAAATTATAAAATTTGGCAAAAAGCAAGGTCTAACAGTACTTATACAGGAATAAATCTGAGTTGTAAATATGTTGTTAGAAGTCTAAAAAATAAGCGTCATTAACTTATTTTTGCGCTCGATGCAGTATGAATATCCTAGGGGTCCTACAAAGTTAAATTGTTTTTGAAATTCTTGCATGTACGAAATCCTTGGTGCGCGAGCTTGACTCGCACTTGGCCGGTTTTTTTTGTAGAAAGAGACCGTGGATCCGAATATTCGATATTAATTTCAACTTTATACCTTTAAGCATTCCTGAGAAAAAAAGTTTGACATACAGACGACGGACAACAAAGTGATCTTATAAGGGTTCTGCTTTTGCTTTTTGAGGTACGGAACCCTAAAAATAAAAAAAAAATAGAACCTTAAAAAGTACCTAGTCTACCTTTGAGTCTGTCTATTTCCATGCGAAATTTCAACAAAAGTGGTTTAGCTGTGAAAATTTAACAGATGTTTGCATTGATATTATTATTATGGATTGAATAGTCGTTGTTTGCGGTAGGACGTGCAGATGCGGCCGGCGCCGAACTCGCTGATGTTCTCAGCGAACCAGCTGCTGCGCGGCGCGGCGCCCCCGCCCCCCGCGCCCGTGCTGCCCCAAGCCTTCGCCTCCGCCCCCGCGCTCGTCAAGGACCCCGCCACCATCACCATCAAGCCCGCCACAGACAAGAAGGATAAGCCTAAGAAGGACAAGGTCAGGGGCCCTATTTTAAGTGTGACATACCGCCGAAAACGAATAGACTATTATGTTGCACTATTAATATAACACTAAAAACATGAAAGCCGTATTTTTAAATCACTCGTCGACCAATATGCCAGTAATGTATGTTGTATAAATGGCTGTTGGTCTTCCTAATTAATAAAATAAAATTATATGAAAATAATGCGAGATACAATTTTTGTTTCACTCTATGCAACGAAAACCGAATCGGTAACGAATTGTTACAAAATTTAATTTTCAGTTACTTTGAATTTTCTTTTTCATTGTATATTTTAGTGAATCACTGAAATACAATAGTATATGTATAGGGTGTGAACAAAGAGGAGGCGTGCCGGCTCGTGATCCTGGCGGTGGACTCGCTGGCGGCGGAGGTGGGAGCGGCGCCGGGCGAGAGCGCGGAGGAGCCGGCGGCGGCGCGCACGCACGCGGCGCGGCTGCAGGCGCTGCAGCTGCCCGACAAGCTGCTGCGGCGCGCGCTGCAGGCCGCGCTCGAGCACGCCGCGCGCCCGCCGCCCGAGCACGCGCTCGCGCCGGACGCGCTGGCGTGGGCGGCGTGCAGCGTGGTGCGCCAGTGCAAGCGCGCGCCCGCAGCCGACGCGCTGCGCGCGCTGCTCGCCAGCCACGACGCCGAGCGGCTGCCCAAGCTGCTGGCTGAGGTGAGACACTCGGGAACTGTTTGCATTCAATATGTTGCTATATACTTAGGTAATGACTAAATATAAGTTCATGTGTCCGCATTTGTACAGGGTAGACACCTCCGGATCCCTACATTATGCGTGGCCCGACACGCACTTGACCAATTATTTATATTAATAACTACTTTGGAATAACTATAAATATTATTATACATGTAAAGCCTGACCAGAAATGTAAAAAAAACCCTGAATTAGAGACAGCACTTATGCGTTTTATATTGCAACATTATTGAAAGCAGTAGCGGATTTAAAGGGTGGGAGCACGGGAGCATATGCCCCCCACCCCCCTGCATCACCGTGTAGTATGTGACGAGAGTACAAAACACGCCCTCATTATTAACTCAGTTAAACCTTGTAACCTTACACCTAGATTACTTATCCTAGATCTAGATAACGACACCTTATGACGTCTATTGATCTATTTCTAATATGTATATAAACCCTGTTTTAATCAACAATAAAGTAGAGTTACTTACGAACCATCGACAAGTGTATTTGATTTAAGTCACCACCTCAACAAACATCATAACGGACTACTATTTTCTGTACATACTGTGGAGTTAAATTCCATAACAGTACATATCATATTAAAATTCGAGCTGTTACAGTAACAGAATTTAGTAGCAATACGTAGTTTCTTACAAGTTTATTTCTGAAAAATTAATCCGCCACCATGAGTGTTATCGATTGATGTAGTCGAGTTGATTCTCGAAATTTTCATAGAATAAGTGGAAACTTCCTTAAAAATTTCTCTGAAATTTTTTCGAAAACGGAAAACGGGAGCACTGTTTCTTGGAAATAAAAATACTGCAATCCCCCTTGATTGAAAGTCAAACTTTGACAGAAGAAATAACAGATGGATTTTTTAATTAGTTGCCAGTATAAGAAATTAGTTCTATTGGTTTTCCGCAACATGGCGAGGGTTTTAACATTCCCGGTAAGGCTAGGTATATATTATTTGTCGGTTTCAGACGGTTATGCCAACAGCATGTTTTGGTTTCAGGCGGTTCGGAACAAGCTGGTGTCACTGGACGAGCTGGGCAGCTGGTGCGAGGGCGCGCACCACTCGCTGCTGCTGAGCGTGCTGCAGCGGCTGTGCGCGCTGCTCGGGCTGGTGCGCGTGCGCGGCCTCATCGACGACAGCAAGCTGAACCTGTGCGCGCTGGTGGCCGAGAGCGGCGGCTCGCCGGCCGGCGTGGAGGACGCCCTGGCGGCCGCGCGGACACTGGCCGCGCTCGAGGCCCGCGGCCTGGACGCGCTGGTGCCGCAGCTGCGGGTCACCGCGCAGCTGGCCGTGCAGCTGGAGGCCGAGCCCGCGCCCGCCGCGCTCTACCGCTGGATCAAGGTGGGTGCCGCGCTTTATCGTCGGAGTTGTTGAGTCAGAATTCATTCAATCTATTTTTACTCAAAAATGCATGTAATGTGGTCATTATTTTGAAAACTTTGTTTAAGCAAAGTCGACCTTGCCGTTCTGTTTTCAAATAGCGGCCGACAAAGTTTTGCTGGCCGCTCTAACAGGCCGGCAAAACATTGCCGGCCGCCATTTTAAAAATCGAATGCAAAAAGATTTTATAACACAGCTGTTTGTATTTTATAGAGATAGCATAGAGAGAGGTACAAAAAGATTTATACCATTGCTTAAAAAAAACAAAGAAGTAACAAAAGCGCGGTTCAGCGAAAATTTTGTTTTTATTTAGTGACTTTTTGGCTAAAAATGAGCTCTCAAAGCGAAAATTCTTCCGATTCATTGTGTTTAACACCGCCAGACATTAAATATGAAGCTAAATTAGTGGTTGAAAATTGGATACCGCGAAACTCAAGGGGAAAATATAAGCTTACATATGAAAAATTTGTGCATCAATCCGGGAAAGTCGGTGTTGAATTTTAGTAACTGTACTCTTTTCATAATTGTCATTTTAATTAAATTTCTAGTTGATTAATATATTTTTATTTAAATTACTTGCTGGTTTTATTTAGATTTGGTACTTGCATTTTTGAGTAAAGCACTATACAAGCCTTGGCCCACAATGACTGCTTCGCTGGTCACGCAATGATTGCCTCGCGCTAGCCTAGCTACGCTCTAGGCCTTCCAGCTTGGCCATCGTTGCAGCCCTTGCTGTCCTCGCTGTGTCGCCTCGAGCTCCGGTCTCGGCCGACATCTCAGCTCGTCCATCAAGTGCTGCACGCTGACCGCGCTGTGTCGGCCTGGAGCTGCGCTCTCGGCCATCATCAGCGCGACCAGCAAAGTACTCATTATATAGGCCGCGGCAGTAATGTACTATTAAATTTATTTGCCACTGTAATCGTCGACTAATTGTTATCGATCTACCCTAACATTTTTTTTTTATCGACTCTGATACGTCTACGTCTTGAATGCTCGGATCGATCGGTATATCTGCATTACAGCTTATAAGTAAACAAAAGGGAGTGAAGCCAGTTTATTTTTAAAAAGTGTTACGAGTATTATATGTTGCAACAAGACTTTTCACAAACCGCTCGGCCAATCTGACGACCTATTACTAGTTGGATTTAAAATTTTATGATAGTAGCGTAATTAAGGCGTTAACTTCAGCTTTAAATATCGAACAGATCAAAATGGCTACATTACTTATGTATGATGGTACTAGTTTACAATTAAGTGAAAATAAACATTGAGAGGAAATATGCCCAGTGGGCAATATTGTGCAGCTTGCTCAAATACAAAATTAACATTTTTTTTCTTAAAGAAAAATTACTACCTTCATTTATCAAAATTTCCACAATCTTCGTCAAACGGTCTTCAGACCTCCTACCAAGTTATTACAAAGCCCTGGAGGGCCACCACGTCTGGCATCTGCGGCGGTCTGGATGCTGCTCCATTTCAGCCCGTTCGCGAGGACCTCGATGCTACCGCACCGAATCCTAGCTCCGCAGTCGCTATCCTTGCCACTGGGCAGTGGTGATGGTGACAGCATCTTGGTTTCCATCCTGAAAATAGATCGGTGTTATAATCTGCACAAGATAAATCGAATCCCACTTCTGATGATAGATTAAGTAGATATAAAAAATATAATATATGTATGTATATTTACATATATTTTTAATGTCAGGAATAAATAACTATGATTTTATTAATATATTTGTACTTTTACTTATTACTCAAAAATTAATAATGTAGGTAAAGGTAGTTCAAATAAAAGAAACGATAAAATCAGACTCAATTGTTTAATTCATAAAATTGAGCCCCAATTTCTTTAGATTTCTAAGCTACATTCTACTAGGACTTTGGCCGACCACTGTTGAGAAGAAATCCCGAAAGAAACTTATTAAAACAGTATTGGTCCCTAACATGACATGGGCTATATTCTTTACCACAGATAGGCCACTAGTATTTCACATAAATCCACACAACATAAAACATGAAATATTATTTAAACACAAAGAATTATTCATATGACAAAGCAACAGTAATAAATTTCAATTATATCTAGTACTTATCTTTATGTCTGAACACCACCAGCTCCGAATTCAAAGTGAACCGGAAAATTAGCCGTCAATGCTTTATATACTGTCTTCTTCTTCTTCTCTCAGCCGAAAGACGTCCACTGCTGGACAAAGGCCTCCCCCAATGGGGGGTTTTGCCGTAATCGCCACGCTTGGCAGGCGGGTTGGCGATATATATATACTGTCTACCGCACCACAAAGTATCGATTTTTCAAAATCATCAATACAACTACCTACTATTATCATTTAGTCAAACTATTATATTATGCAAAACTTACTAAATTATTAATTTGGTATTTACAAATTAAAAGTAGTTATTAAAGCTTTAATTAAATACATTTATCATTTTTCAATTTGAATCAAACAGGAAGTTATAGAATTTCACATCTGTGGCGCCATGGCACCTTCCGATAATAACAACAACCAACACTAGTTATAATAACTTAAAATCAGAGTATTTATCCATACTATAATACTATATACTATTTACTATATAATATTACTAGCGACCCGCCCCGGCTTCGCACGGGATATAAACCTTCCTCTTGAATCACTCTATCTATTAAAAAAAACCGCATCAAAATCCGTTGCGTAGTTTCAAAGATTTAAGCATACAAAGGGACATAGGGACAGAGAAAGCGACTTTGTTTTATACTATGTAGTGATAAATGCGAAAGTTTGGATGTGAGTTTGTGAATTTGTGAGTTTGTGAGGATGTTTGTTACTCAATCACGCAAAATCTACTGGACGGATTTCGATGAAATTTGGTACAGAGGTAGATAATGACCTGGAATAGCACATAGGCTACTTTTTATCCCGGAAAAAATGGTTCCCGTGGGCATGGGATACCAATTATAGTAACGCCATCTATTATTTGACAAAATAGACGTCATGTCAAAATGACGTTACGTCAAAGTGACATTACGACAGCCTCCCCACTACTTCCATATAAAATGGGCCGTTGCACCGGGCGGCCGGCAGTATGCCCGGATACGTCGAGGTGTGCGGACTGCTGCTGAGTGCACAGACTAATGGCACTCTGCTCAAACTTCTATATATTTTGTGTGTGAAGGAACATCAGTGAGTTGGTTGTGATGTACATTGCGTGCAGAGGCGGGGCGCGCAACATAGCCGTATGAGGTACACTAAATTTTTTCCATTTCATCTAATTTGTCATTAGATGGCGCTTTAATTAAATACTTGCTTTTAGCGGCCTGCCACGAGATGGCACTTTGCCGCGGACAAGTTCTTTCGAGTAATATTTTTGTAAATGTTTATGTATACCATATAGTGTAGCGAAAACAGAAGCGCCACAGAATAGTAAATAGTACTAACGTACATATCGGTCACTCACCGCCCCGCACTCATTTCAAATACCGCACCCATCCCGCCCAGCACTTCGCTGTAGACATCACTGACACGGTTTAGGCGCGATTGGTCCAAAGTTCCTAAAAATGTCCAATTCGCGGTTGGTCCAATTTGCGGTTGGTTCAATTCGCAGTTGGTCCAATTCGCGGTTGGTCTAAAAATAAACAATGTTTTCGAAATTGTAAATTTTTTGAGTGTTAAACTTTGTATATTAAGAAGCTAAGATCATATAGTAGTAGTTAAGATTAGGTTTGTTCCGCCCGGAAAGACTTTGAGGACGGAAACGAAGTTAGGTTCAGGTTATTTTTTTTTATTACTGCCCGGAAAGACTTGAAGGCAGAAAATAAGTTAGGTTCAGGTTACTTTTTATGACCTGTTGGCACTTTTTTTTATTATTTTATATCTTTATCAATATATCTATATATACGCTGTACGGTAACGATGAAATTTTCGCGCCATTTTGATTGAAAATCACGACACGCACGCAAGCAGCCTTACTAAATTTCATGCACACATATATATGCGAGTGTATAAATGGTATTTGCCTATGAATCTGTAATTTTGCCTATTTGCTATTTTACCTATTTTTAAACTCGGTCCATCGTGAATTAAGTGCTAACACACGCTCAAGCAACAGTTTCACAGGGACGGGATAATGATTAATTCTTTTTTGCCGCGGGCGAAGCCGCGGGTACAGCTAATATTAAAATAAACATAAATAAGGTAACCAACATTTATGGTAAAAGTTTAAATATGTAAGACGCTCGTGGCAGTGCAGCTCGCCAATGCCGGTCCCTGTTGCAGGCCAACGTGGAGCCGTCGGTGCGGTCGTGCGGCGCGTTCGTGTCGACGCTGGTGCTGCTGCTGGCGGCGCGCGTGACGGCGGCGGCGGGCAGCGCGGCCGGCGCGCCGGACAAGGCGGCGCTGGAGCGCGAGAAGGCGCTGGTGGAGACGTACGCGCCGCTGCTGACGGCGCTGCTGACGGCGCGCCAGGACCTGCAGCTGGCCGCCGTCTACGCCGTGCAGGTGCACGCGCACAAACATCGCTACCCTAAGGGTCAGTCAATATTACTCATATTTTTCTTTAAAATGAGAGTGATACTGTTCACAAACTCTATGTAAATATGGCTCCATAGAAACCCAATTTTTTCTGCTTTTCCTATTTAAGAGGTATGCTCTTGTCATTACGCAAAATGTCGCTTATACATCAGTGTTAAAAGTTTTTTTTTAAGATAAAATGATCACATTGAAGTGATAATTTTCCTTATACATTCATGTGGCAGAGATTCGGGACAAACGAAGCACCGTGAACGTTCGTTACCGAAAAAGACCGGGTAACCAAAAAGACCGATGGGTAACTGACGGTAACAATTCGATACGGCACTACGTCTGTCCGACCTGAGCTTAGAAACTAACTTAAATACACTCTGCTACCACCATAACTTATATAGGGAGTTACGGAACCCTAAAGCACTAATGGTCCAATTCATTATATTGACTACTTATCATTATCATGATTATTTTCACGTGTCCACCCATCACCATTTTCCTGGTCGACAGAGAGGAACTCTTAACTAAATTCAGCACAAGTAAAATTTTTCACAAACGGATCCCTAATTAAAAAATGAGTGTTCACCAGTGTTCACCGCTGTTGGTTGGTTGCAGGCATGCTGCTCCGCTGGTTCATGTACCTGTACAACCTGGAGGTGTGCGAGGAGGACGCGTTCCTGCGCTGGCGCGAGGACGTCACCGACGCCTACCCCGGCAAGGGCGAGGCTCTGTTCCAGGTACTACTGATACTGACCTACTCTACTCTACTCTACTACCCACTACTGGATCACTCCGCCTCTCACATACCATGTCATGTTGCTGTCGTGCAGGTTACGATACAGCTATTCCAGGGAGATAAGTGTAATTGGTGTCATTGTAACGATTATTTCTCCAATTAATAAAAGGCTATGTTGTTTCCTTCGGGTTTTTATGGTGTTTTTTCCTTAACATATTTACTAAAGTTAAATACGCTAATATCATCAGCAGGCTAATGAGTAGTTTTACATTAATCTAATAAATAAATAAATATATACGGACATGTTTTAAGACTATTACACTATACTTCGGCCAGATCAACTACGCTAACTGCCTATCATGGCTATGTTGCGTCAATTTTACGATATGGGCTCATGGTTTGGGGTAACTGTGTTGATATAAACAAGCTATTCAGTGCTCAGAAAAAATGTGTTGGTGCCGTTTGTAGGAAGAGATGTGCAGAAAAATCCAAAATTAGCTTTTAATTGCAATCAGCGTTCCTACATGTGTTATTTGCGAAATGTTGACCTTAATTATGAATATTTAATTTTGACATATGTATGTATAATATTATTAAATTTGATAATTACACTAGTTTACAGTATTTGTGTACCCTCAAAGCTACTAGGTTATTTGGATAGATCTATATATGTGGAATATAGGTCTGATTATAAATTTCCCCCATCACGTAAGATTTGCGAAAAAAAATGTGTCAAAAATTAAAAAATTAAATTTTCGCTAATATTTTGAGACAGAATTAAAATAAGTAGTTCTAAAATTTTCAACGTGTTTTTTAGCTGTAAATGTTATAACACTCTTCAATAATATAAAGCAATTCAATTTTAAATTTTACATTTTTTATTTCCCGCAAAACATTTTTTGAAAGTTGTGTTAATTTCTCCATACAAGGACTATAACCATAAAATGTATGGAGAAATTAACACGACTTTGAAAAAATGTTTTTGCGATAAAAAAATTTGTAAAATTTAAAAATGAATTGCTATATGTATATTATTGAAGAGTGTTATAACATTTACAGCTAAAAACATGTTGAAAATTTTAGAACTACTTATTTTAATTCTGTCACAAAATATTAGCGAAAAATTATTTTTTGAATTTTTGACACATTTTTTTTTTCAAATCTTACATGATGGAGGAAATTTATAATTTGACCTATATTCCACACGTACAGATCTATCAAAAAAACCTAGTAGCTTTGAGGGTATAAAAAAAATAAAAAAATTGTAAACTAGTGTTATTATTTAAAATTTGCATGTAAATTATAATTAAACAGGTATACAGTAGGTAGGTATGACACTCTATCTGTAACAGCTTTTGTAACCCTATTTACTGCAAATAAATGATTTGTTTTGGATAATTTAATAAAGTTCGTAGTATAAGAATGTGTCAATTGGCACTTACTATCTCTATTTAAGTGGAGGCACTTTGTTCATGGGTCTTTGTTTACACTAATATTAAATCCTTGACCGTTATTCAAAGCTTAGTATTGAGATACGCGCTTCCGTTTCCCGTCAACTTTTACCAGTTTTCGTACTCTTTTTACCCCTTCTACTAGTACTTCCGGCTCGTCACCAGGTGGTGGCGCCT
>JAEMBS010000573.1:0-21174 GCA_018467065.1 Ephestia elutella
CCTAGATGGAATGCTGCCCTGTGGGAATTTCGGGATAGAAAGTACCTTATGTAGGTTTCATTCTACCATGTACCAAATAACTAACATCCATTCTTACCAACATTCACATTTATAATACCTATTGGTGGAACAAATAGGTTGTATAGCTTTCTGTAAAACCAAGCTGGCCGGCCATATTGTCAGCGCACTGATGAATTAGGTGACTATTCTATTTGTGATTGAGTGACAAACAGCAACTTTTGCATTTATAATATTGAGTAACAAACATCCTCACATTTACTTTAGCATACTACAAGTTTGGATTTGTTACTCAATCATTCAAAATCTACTGGATGATGGTGATATACTTGGTAAAACTACAGGAATAGCACACAGGGTACTTGTAATCCGGATCTGGTCGGACTGGAGCAATGCTGAAGGGCACTGCTCGCTATAAAATAAATTAAACTTAAAATTGGGAAGACAGATAATAATAAGGTAATATTCCATAGTCCAGTGCAGTCCAGTGTTTGCTAATGAGCCTTATTATCCTAACTAATATTATAAATGCGAAAGTGAGTATTCATGTTTGTTTGTTGGTTACCACTTCACACTTTATCTACTAAACCAATCTTCCTAAAATTTCACTTATCTAAACATAGTTTTGAAGTACTGAGAAGCACATATGGGGGTTACTCTATGAAAGGTATTTCATCCCGGGAAAAAGCACTGCTCCTGTGGGAAATTCAAAAGGGCAAAGCCACAGGCAAAAGATAATGGTTTATAAATATGATGTGTGCCTAAATAGATACACAACACAACTTTTAAACCTATGTGTTTCTTATAAACTGGTTATTGAACACACACACTTTCATATGTAGTAAATCTATTGACTTGCAAGTAGCCACCTATGTCGTCAGCTGACTCAGCAGAGTTCATACTCAGTGTGTCAGTACCAGTATAGTTGTGATTAATTGTAGGAAAGGTTATTTGCACTATTTATAATGCAAACTCAGCAGTTGTTAACAACCTATAATGTACCTGTGTTGATGTCACGTGGGCATCGCTGCATGCGCTGATTGATTTTATTGTTTCATATCATAAACTACATATATGTCGAATCACATGTTAGTTATATACCTATTGGTGTTGGCCTGTATATGGAAGTACTTGCCTATTTGGAGTGATAAAAGGTACCTATTTGAAATTTCGACAAAAAGTAAAGGCACTTCATTTTTATTTATTTGTTGACGTAATATTTTATTGAGACATCAAAGTGAGCAGGATCTTTGGTTATCGACAATACGGCTTCTGCCAGCTAAGCTTGTAAGACGTCTCTAGAAAACTATCGGCTGTCATTCAAGGTCGGCTCGGATGGTTGGGGTCGCACTCGGAACCGGAATTCAATTCGTTTATTGCTTGAATAGGTACGCAAGTTGTCCACCTCTAGCCAGACGAAAACCAAACGTCCGCATATACCAGTATTACAAAATGACATCTATTCTCACGCCATAAGGCCGCTAGAACGTGTACTCGTTTCAATATTAATTGGCAAGTATCGGAGGCCCGTTTCTGTCTCATCAGCTTTTTACCGGGCGTCCTTGTGAGGTAGTCAAGCCGTGGCGTGCACCGCCCTCTCCCCCCCCTCGACCCCCGCCTCGTCGCGACGTCAATACAATAACAGTCCGCAAGGCTGTTGCGGTGACTTTGCATTTTCTTCAGTTGTTCAGTGTATCACTCAAGGTTCTAGCTGTAATGATAACTATCGAGAACCCTCCGCGATACAGCTCGCCATGTCTGCTGATTCTCGTGGTAATAGCTAATAGCACGCTAGCTCATTGTTTATTTACTTACTTCGCTGCGACATTTTTATCATTTTTATCTGCCGATTATGCTAATTCCTCTCGACTATCATTTCGATAGCGACGTTTGCATTGTTTAGGTTAGTTTATGTTCGGTTCAGTCATTGTTCATAGCTAAGTAAGTATAACATAATGGCTGTGGGATGTTGCCGCACGTTCGTCACCGGCCGAGTGCACCTCATGTTTAGAAAGTAATAAAATAGCACTATCCGAGATTTATGTGGTTTCGAAGCGAACGGAGCAAGCAGTCACGTCCCACTATACAAATAGAATAGGTACAATCTGGCACAATAGCTGATAAATTTCGTGTCTAAGTCTAAATCCCGGAAACTAATAATATTGACGGACGGACGGCGACACGACGACGCCGACGCTCAGAATACGCTATCTCGATACTATCAAAGATATTTCTGCTCTAGTACCTAGATCACGGTCACTTGTTTTTCACCTACTACAAAATTGATTAAGATTCCGATTAGAGAACAGCGAGAAGTTCCCGCAATGAGGGCTTAGCATTTCAAAATACTTATCTGCCTGCTCTGTACTAATGATTTTGCACGATATAAATTACGTATCAATCTAAATTTGTTTATAGGTTACTACGTTGGTAAGTATCGATTTACTATCGAAAAATTAATTCATAGCATGACAGCACAGATAACCCTGTGCATGACAGTAACAAGGTTACCCAATGAGCTGTGCTATCTGAAATTGTAATACTAGAAGGTTCCGCTATCGTGAGAATATCATAACTAGGTAGGCATGTGCTAATCCAGGTTTTACTCTACCCATTTGAGTAGGTACTTATTTGATTGAAATCCGTCAGTGGGGGGCGGCGACGACAGCGAGGGCGAGGAGGCGGCGTCGGCGCTGGAGGAGGAGCTGTCGCTGCTGGACGCGGAGGCGCCGGCGCGCGCGCTCAACGCGCTCAACGCGCTGCGCAAGAGTCGGCAGCACTACGACGTGCTGCTGGTGGCGGCCGGCGCGGAGGTGCCCGCGCACCGCGCCGTGCTGGCCGCCGCCTCGCCCTACCTGCTGGAGGCGCTGGCCGCACCGGCGCCTGCACCCGCGCAGGCCAATGTTGCGCCCGCCTACAAGGTGGACGACGTCGAGCCCGACGCGCTCAAGGAGCTCGTCGAGTATGCCTACACTGGCAAGTGAGTACTGCTCTTCCTATCCAGATCCAGGCGTGGCTTGACATGGATATCGTATGTCAGCATTAGACAGCAGATATGTATAAAATGTTCACCCATTTTAACTTGAAGTCATAAGTATTATCTAATATTTTATCGATTGTATTATGTATAGAAGTTATGGTGTAACCCTATGTGTGTGTGTGTATCTACTAAGATAAGCGTAGGTATTTGAGTGTTTTCCCGTTATTATCTTTAGCCTCACTATTTTGATTTATGTTTAGTAAATATTCGCTACTATCCTCGTCATGAGTTTATTGTCCATACTACTTGTATGTCTTAAATTTACGTACCTAGCTTGTGAAGCTAGAGATTTTTAATAATAATGCCGAAAGCCGCCAAATAGATGGGCCCGACTAGCCACCCTATGGGTACCAGAGAGGCGTAGGCGTAGGGAAATACTGCGAATGAAATGGCGAGATGACATCGAAAGTTATCTGCGGGAGTGGAAGCGGGCTTCACTCAACAGAGGATTGTGGAAGGAGGAAGGGGAGGCCTGCCCAGCAGTGAGTGCAGTGAGACACAAGAACAGACTAGGATGTCTCACCGCCGGTTGTTTGTTGCCGCAGACTGCGCGTCCCGTCGGTGAGCGCGGCGCGGCGGCTGTACCTGGCGGCGTGGCGGCTGCGCGTGGAGGCGGTGCGCGGCGCGCTGGCGGCGCGGCTGCTGCGGCGGCTGGCGCCGGCCGACGCGCTGCCGGCGCGCGCGCTGCCCGGCCTCGCGCCCGACCACCGCGCCGCGCTCGACGCCTACATCGCGCAGAACGTGAGTGACCATGACCACCACTCATCACTCCACTACACTCCACACCACCAACACCAACCAACAACCAAATACACATAAACAAATCATTTATTATCGATAAGTATCTATATCTGAAAGTCTATTATCTTTTATACCTAACAAAAACATCTTCTCTTCTTCTCTCAGCCGAAAGACGTCCACTGCTGGACAAAGGCCTCCCCCAAGGATTTCCACAACGACCGGTCCTGCGCTGCCCGCATCCATGCGCAACCCGCGACCTTCACCAGGTTGTCGGTCCACCAAGTGGGAGGCCTGCCAACACTACGTTTTCCGGTTTATGGTCGCCACTCGAGAACTTTTCTGCCCCAACGGCTATCTGTTCTGCGAGCTATGTGCCCCGCCCACTGCCACTTAAGTTTGGCGATTCTGCGGGCTATGTCGGTTACTTTAGTTCTCCTACGGATCTCCTCATTTCTGATTCGATCACGCAGAGAAACTCCGAGCATAGCGCGCTCCATAGCCCTTTGGGTGACCTTGAGCCTTCTTATGAAGCCCATAGTAAGCGACCACGTCTCTGTTTCGTATGTCATTACTGGCAACACACACTGGTCAAAGACCTTAGTCTTGAGACACTGCGGTATTCTGGACGAGAAGATATCGCGAAGCTTCCCGAACGCTGCCCAGCCGAGTTGGATTCGACGGTTGACCTCTTTCTCGAAGTTGGACTTACCTAACTGAACTGTTTGTCCCAGGTATACATAATTGTCAACAACTTCGAGTGTAGAGTCTCCAACCTTTAGAGGAGTGGGTACGACACGGATATTAGACATGATTTTCGTCTTGTCCATGTTCATTTTTAGACCCACTAGTTGAGAGGCTCTACAGAGGCCATCGAGCATTGTGCCTAGGTCTTCCAAGGTCTCAGCCATGACTAGGATAAATATATAAATAAATATATACGGACAAATCACACAGATTGAGTTAGCCCCAAAGTAAGTTCGAGACTTGTGTTATGGGATACTAACTCAACGATACTATATTTTATGACAAATACATATATAGATAAACATCCAAGACCCAGGCCAATCTGAAAAAGATCATTTTCCATCTTGACCTGACCGGGAATCGAACCCGGGACCTCCGGTGTGGCAGTCTGGCGTGATAACCGTTAGGCCACGGAGGTCGTCAGGATATTGTCATGATATCCTAGTCATGATGAGTGATGTACTCGCCGTTGATATTGATTGATACCGAGTCCGCTCCAGTCCAGAAGCTTGAAAACATCTTCCAGGGCGGCGGTGAACAGTTTCGGAGATATAACGTCTCCCTGTCTCACCCCTCGCTGCAACTGGATAGGTTTCGAGCCTTGATCTTGGAGACGGACCGACATGGTGGCGTTTTCGTACAAACACTTCAGCGCTTCGATATATCGATAGTCAACTTGGCACCGTTGGAGAGACTGTAGCACAGCCCAGATCTCGATCGAATTGAAGGCTTTCTCGTAATCCACAAACGCCAAGCATAAGGGCTGATTATACTCCTCAGTCTTCTGTATAATCTGCCGCAGCGTATGTAAGTGGTCTACGGTACTAAAGCCTTTTCGGAAACCGGCTTGTTCGGGAGGCTGGAAGTCGTCAAACCTGCGAGCGAGACGGTTCGTAATGACTCTCGAAAACAGTTTGTAGACATGGCTCAGAAGTGAGATAGGCCTATAATTCTTCAATAAGGTTTTGTCGCCTTTTTTGAAGAAGAGTACCACCACACTTCTGTGCCATGCCGTAGGCGTTTGTCTCTCGAGTATGACGGAATTAAATAGCTTCTGAAGAGCTTTTAATACCGGCGTTCCACCTGCTTTCAGAAGCTCAGCCGTGATTCCATCGTCACCCGGTGCCTTATTGTTTTTTAACTGTTTGAGAGCCATTCTAATCTCGTATAGGCTGACGTCTGGGATATCTTCGGTGTAGTGTCGGGTCAATCTGGCTCTTGGATCTTTGGCCAGATTTATGACAGGTGCGCGTACGCTCGCGTATAATTGTCCGTAGAACTTCTCAACCTCTTCCAACAGCTCCGGCTTCGACGAAATGATTCTGCCATCCTCAGTCTTCAGCTTGGTCAGTTGGCTTTGGCCAACAGACAGATCCCTTGCAAAAACTTTTGAGTCCTTATTACGCTCAATCGCCTCTTCAATACGGTCAGTATTGAATTGGCGTAAATCGTGAGTTAGGGACTTGGAGATCTGTCTGTTTAGACGTCGATACTGAGCAGCATCATGAGAGGACTGCAGAACCAAGTTTCGTCTTTCTTCCATGAGTTTGTTGGTGAGGTCCGAGATCTTTTTGGTTCCTTTTGAGCAGCGGGTTTTGAAGGTCTTAGACCCAGCTGTTTGGACAATTTGCACGAACCTGTCATTATAATCGTCCAGATTTTCGCAGTCTCCCAGGCATTCGAAGCAAAACATACTGTCATAAAAATTATTGTGCGCAGAGAATCCGGACAAACGAAGCGGCGGGAAGAATTCTGTACCGGAACTTCACCGGAAAAAACCACCGGTAAAAATAAGTACCGGGAAAAAATCTCCACGCGACACCACGCTTGTCCGACTAGAATCTAACCTAACCTATACGCAGTCTGCTACCACCGTAGCTTATATAGGGAGCTACGGGGCCCTATATACTAACCCAATTTAATAACTACAATTCAAACCACTTACCAAACTGAATCTTCTTAATCTTCGGATCCAACTTCGAGTGTCTTCGGAAGAGGAGGGGGTTGTTCCCTAAATCACCCAACCTACCCCATGAGATCTCAATCCCCAGAAAAAATACCTGATCCGTCTAGCAGTTCCACTCGGCAACAGATTTCGGCGTCCCCAGGCAGCCACGTTTCGCATCTCACAAGAAACAGTCAAAGTAAAAGGTTTCACAAACACAAATGTTCAATAGTTATTTAACAAACAGGAAATTCACAAATATAACTCAAACTAGTTAACAAGCAAAAGACGCGAGACCTCTCCGCGTATTAAAATCAAACCGATATGTCAGGACAAATGGCGGCCGTCCGCCATGCCATTCACGCGAGCAATTTCATGCGGCGCGGCCTCCCCGCGCGATGTCCAAACAATACTGAATTCAAAATGGTCGCTCGCGACCGCCGACGCCGGCCGAGCGGGCGACGACGCTACTAATATGAAACTACCGCACGCGCTAGAATATTACGGCGGCGAAAGGACAAAACAACATAGATTTTATTACAAACATCCCCCCGTCCCGGTCTGAGAAGCAGACCGCTAGCTTACTCTACGGGAAGGCGGGCGAGAGAGGTCACAGCTCTCCTCAAAATCGAACCGTCGACCAACACCTCAGCCACACGCGGAGTGCCATCTCCGCCAAGAATCAAACGTAATATGCGAGCTCGTCGCCAAAGCAATGAGGGCAAATTTGCCTCTTTTAACAATACTAAATCACCCTCCCTGGGAGGCTCAGTCCTGTCTGTCCACTTCACTCTTTGCTGCAGCAAATGCAAATATTCAAGCGACCAGCGACGCCAAAGGTCCTGGCTCATTTGCTGCAACATTTGAAAACGCGACAACCGATATACGCGTTCATCCTTCCACGGGTATTCGGGCAGGGCATTCAACGGCCCTCCCACCAAAAAATGACCAGGGGTGAGAGCTTCCAAGTCATTTGGATCTGGAGATAGCGGACAGAGAGGACGAGAGTTGAGGACCGCCTCAACTTTTACAAAACACTGTGGCCAGCTCTTCAAAAGTTAGAGCCGTTTCTCCGATAATGCGGCGGAGGTGGGTCTTTGCGGATTTCACAGCCGCTTCAAAAATCCCTCCCCAATGGGGGCAACTTGGGGGACTAAACTTCCAGGTTATTCCCCTTTGGGCAGCAATTTGACTTAAACTAGTACATTTTTTATCAATAAACACAGAAACATCCTTAAGATAATTTACAGTTCCTTTATAGTTTGTGCCATTGTCAGACCTAATAAGGGAAGGTAGACCTCGACGCGAAACAAAGCGATCCAACGCGGCGACGAAGGCCTCCGTAGTCAGAGCCGATACCACCTCCAAATGGACAGCCTTGGTGGCCAAACAAACAAATACACACAAATAGCCCTTCACAATACGGGCATTACGAAAGGGAGAAGCCTTGATCGAAAAGGGACCGGCAAAATCGGTTCCAACGCCGTCAAACGGTCTCGAAGGTCGGATTCGATCAGCGGGCAAATCACCCATCTGTGGTTGCATCGTGGATGCCTTCAACCTATAACATGCAATACATCGAAACAGGACACTACGGATTGCTCTTCGGGCAGACAAAATCCAAAACTCGCGTTGCAAAATAGCCAACAAAGCATTGCACCCAGCATGGGCGTTACGAATGTGTCGATCAGGACACCAAAAGCTGCACCAAGGGTCCGCCCTTGGGCAACAACAGAGGATGGCGAGTCTCATATGGAAGATCCGCCTTCCGGAGCCTGCCTCCAACCCGAAGAAGCCCATCCGAGTCGATGTACGGGTTCAAACGAGCGACCGCGCCCTTCAACTTAGCGCGTCCGTCGCGCAAAATACGAAGCTCTGACTCAAACCGTCCGGTCTGCACGACACGGACCCAATGCAACAATGCGCTCCGGCGCTCTTCTGCACCTGCAATCGGCTCCAACCGCTTTGCCTGTGGGTTTCTACAATTATGTATGAAACGCTTAATCCAACTGGTAACACCCAGAAGCTTATCCAAGCTACTATACCGAGCAAGTAGCCAATCCGGCTCCGACGTCGTCTCAGCGACTACAGCATGTACACGGAGCCCAGTCAAACTCAAAGAAGTAACATCTGTCTGACAGACAGGCCAAGATGTTTCTGATCCCATCAGCCATTCTGGACCCCACCAGAGCGGGTGTGACACCAATTCTGGTGCCGTACAACCTCGGGAAGCACAGTCCGCTGGGTTAAGCTCTCCCGGCACATGTCTCCATGTTATATCAATTCCAATATTTTGAATTTGGGAAACCCTGTTTCCAACAAAAACCTCCAAGGTATGTGGGGCCGCGCGCAACCATGCAAGCGCGACCTGGCTATCCGACCAGGCGAAGATGTCTCGTATCTCGACCGTGGCCGCCAGTTCACTGGCAACGTGATGCAACAATTTAGAGAGAAGGTGAGCTCCACTCAACTCAAGCTTGGGAATAGTCAGCCTAGTCCTGATGGGGGCGACCTTGCTCTTCCCTAACAAAAGCGAGACATTGACCCGGCCATCGGCGTCAACTGTCCGCATATAGACTGACGCGGCGTAGCCTCGCTCCGACGCGTCACAAAAGCCATGCAGGCTGGCTCGATATTTCCCGGGGGCAATATTCGACGAGGCAAGGCAATCCGATTGACTTCCTTAATCGATGAAAACAACTCGAGCCAATCATCCAATGGAGAGCCAAACAGCGGCTCGTCCCACGAGACGCCCAAAGTCCAAAGTCTCTGAAGAAGACACTTCGCAGAGAATCTCACTGGACTGATCCAACCGCTTGGATCAAACATACGAGCTATTACGGACAACACCGTTCTCTTAGTCCTGAAGGTCGTCTCCCAAGTGCCTTACGTGCTGGACGTGACACGTGAAACCACGTGATTTGTGCTTGTGTGTATTCCTACCGAATACACACAAGCACAAAACCGCATCCAACCTCAACTCACGGGTCGATTAGACAGTTACACACCACTCCGAACGATCGTCGATCATCCAATCACAGGAATCTCAGAAAATTTTACACACACAACTGCATTTTTCGACAGCTTGTCATTTGCTTTTGACAACGAAATATACGGAAAAGCGAGCACTTTCAATGATATTTTTCCGTCAGCTCAAGATAGCGCGGAGCAACTACGTGCAGCAAACGAACCTTCATTCTTGGCCTATGATTGGTTGTTTCAATTACTAAATTGAAAAATATTGTATGTAATCGAGAACAGCCAACTAATACGTCACGTCTAATATGTTTATATCATTGAGTTAGGTACGTTATTAGACGTTATAGAATATCTATTTTTGGATTTTTGAGCATCTCAGATGCATGCAATTAGTACTATATATCTGATTTCTATATGAGAGTACTTTATATAGAATATCAATAAATAAAGGCTTTGTTCTCAAGCTTTTGTCAATCTAGTAGCACTTTCTAGCGCCTGACTATAATAATGCGTGGAGAAAGTACATAATTTAAATAAAATAGCCTATAGTGCCTAACAAGTGGCTGATCCATAATCTTGATCACTACACATAAAGAATATAATAAATCAAATATTATCGTAGGAAAGGCTTACGTGCATTTGCTTTCAATGCACAATATTTTGTACTTTTATCATAGTTACATAGTAGGTTTCTTAAATAAATAACAAGTCATATTTTACATATATTTATTTATTAAAAACATGATGTATATATACAGTAAATAGGTATAAGTGTATACATCTCTTGTTACGCAGAATAGTCAAAGCCTTTTCCTTCTCTTTTTAGACCATAATTAGGAGATAAATCAGTTCTTGAATCTTGTAATTTTATGAATCAAGCAATGGTTTAATGTTACATCGAGCTTTTGATTCCATCTGTGCATTCCACCTTGAAATAGAGCTATATTTGTTTATTTTTATCTTTTATAAATGTACTAGGTAAAATGTAGGTAAATAACCAATTACATTAACATATTTTGCTACTTGAAAATGTTTTGGGTTAAATGTATTTTATGACATATTATCAAGCTTGGATATATTTTATTTTAGAGTATTTTATGTCTGTGGTCAAATCACGTCAGTCAAATGTGGCAACCTCTTTAAAAAATTACCAAGCATTACAAATGAAATAAGTTGTAGGTTTGTCAATTTTGTCCAGAGAATATACTAATCCAATACTACGTACCTTCCTAAATCCTAACTAATCCTAATCCTATCCTAACTAATATTATAAATGCGAAAGTGAGTTTGTTTGTTAATTATTTGTTTGTTTGTTACCTCTTCACGCTTTATCTACTGAACCAATCTTCCTGAAATATCGCATAGGTACACATAGTTCGAAAATCTAAGAAGGATATATGGTACCTTTCGTTCCGGGAAAAAGCACTGTTCCCGTGGGAAATCACGCGGGCGAAGCGGCGTACAAAAGCTAGTATCCATACTAATATTATAAATGCGAATGTTTGGATGTGAGTTTGTGAGTTTGTGAATTTGTGAGTTTGTGAATTTGTGAGTTTGTGAGTTTGTGAGGATGTTTGTTACTCAATCACGCAAAATCTACTGGACGGATTTCGATGAAATTTGGTACAGAGGTAGATAATGACCTGGAATAGCACATAGGCTACTTTTTATCCCGGGAAAAAGCACTGTTCCCGTGGGAAATTCACGCGGGCGAAGCCACGGGCAAAAGCTAGTATAATATAATTCAAATAAATATTACTTGCTTTTTTTGGCATTTATAATTTACTAGCTTTTGCCCGCGGCTTCGCCTGCGTGAATTTCCCACGGGAACAGTGCTCCCAGGATGAAAGGTACCATGTCTTTCTGGTCCTACCGGTCTTCTAACTATATGTATGCGAAGTTTCAGGAAAATTGGTCAGGTAAATAAAGCGTAAAGAGGTAACAAAGAAATAAACAAATTAACTTTCGCATTTATAATATTAGTTAAAAGTTAGATAAGCTAGAAGAAAAAAAAAACTGATAGAGTACATAGAATGCAAAATTCAATAAAAGTGTTACCGGGCAGCAGCGAAAAATGTTTATAAAAAATTGGATTTATATTTTTCGGACTTGGGGACATTTATACAATAATTATGCGCTTTTCCTGAAATTTAGGGTAAACATCATTGTGTCTTCCTTGAAAATTTAATGTATTTTTTTGTAGATGATATTTTATTTCCAGCCATGAATATTTCACGAATCAAAGTCTTTAACGATAAATACCGGTTGCAATCTCTCCAAACTAGAATTTTCAATAGAGTATTTTCTTTTTACAAAAAGCAGACAACCATAAACTTATTATACCGGTAGCACCACAGAAACAATTTTTTTTTATATATATTTCTGTGGGTAGCACAGACTTAAATTATTAAATAAAGAGTACTTTATCTAAAAAATAAATATTTCTGTGACCGCTAGGTATTTTATAACTAATATATGAATATTACTGGTATTGTATAACTAATTATGTTACCCATGGGGGTACAATATAATAACTTTATGGATACCCGGATTCCCGCCTGCGGAAGTCCTTGTTGCTCGAAGTATAGTATCGCACATTATCTATGATATTATGTAGAAAAAAATCTGTGGTAGAAAACGCGCATAGTCATTTTGTAACTCTTCTTTTGATCTTTATGTACCTACATTGATTATAATGATTGTTATATTTATAATTGTTTGTGAAAAAGCTTAAAAATTGTTGTAGATATTTTTATTTCTGTGGAGTTAGAGTTAGATACATTCTTATTCGTTCCATGGTTGATACTATACAAGGACTTTCGCGTTTAGTCTGTGTTGCTCTATGATAGATACCTATAAAATGTATAAAACTTCTTTGGTAGGAACCTACTTTATCATTTTATTTTAGTTTTCTTGACATATTTTTGATGGATTGACTCTTGACACCTTCACTGTTGCCAGCTGTTAATATTTACCCTTAGTATTGAATAATAATGAGTAAGTACAATTCATAAATAGGTAACACAGAACATTTTATACAAATTGTTGTGGTATAGCGGTCAACACGGCAAACCGCGACTTTCTAGTCGCAATAAATAAAAAAATAAAAAAATGTAATTATTTTCACAAACTTTTTTTTGGTAATAAAATTGTACTTGTTTTTGAAAAAAAGCACATATTCAATATTTTATCTAATCTGAAAAAACGATGTGAGTTTAAACGAAAGATAACCCGAATCGAACATTCTCAAATTAACTCCCTCAATTTCTGGTAAATCTGAATAGGGAATCACTTAAATATACAATTTCATATTTCACTCGGCATATAAAACTATTCTCATAAAGCCATATTGCGGCAAAGATTTCATAAAGCAAAATTATAATTTAATTTTACTTGAATCATATACACAGATTACCCCGGACTTCAGGAAATGATAATGTAGGTATAATCGGTAATGTAATGTAGGTAAAATGTAATATATCGGCAAATGCCGGTTAATTACTCATGCAATCCCTACACAGTTTGCCAATATATTTTTTTGTATTGTCTATACATTCCAAATGTTTTTTATAATAGTGTGTGGACGGATACACACACATCTAATCATTGTATATGTACATGGTGTGTATCCATCCATCTGTGAAACGAAGTACGTGCCTGAACTGTCAAAACCCAATGGTGGACGACCCCCTGACCTTTGGTATTTCCAAGTCCACTTGGAATGTAAAAATATCGGTTAGCGGCTGGTACTGCATGCCCAGCACCGCTATCCTGTTGGGATCATCCACATCCTCAAACAGGTGAGGGTTCTGTTGGTGATCCTCCGGGATCCCTTCTAGAACTTTAGGCTCATTAGACAACCACTTACGTAGCTCGTAGCCACCTGTCTTTAATATTTCAATCAATTCATCCCGCAGTAGGAGGGCCTCCTCAATACTTTGGGCTCCGGTGCACACGTCATCAACATACAAGTCACGTGACAGCACGGAAGCCCCACGGGGAAAGCGGATCCGTTCCCGCTCTGCCAATTCAAGCAATGATCTGATGGCGATATAGGGACTAGATTTCAAACCATACGTGTTTGTGTTGAGTTCATACACCGTCACAGGATCCTCAGGGCGCTCACGCCAGAGTATCAACTGGAATCGCCTGTCCTCAGGATGTATGACTGTCTGGCGGAACATCATCCGGATGTCCGCACCAAAAACCACTTGATGTCTTCTAAAGTTCAAGATGATGTCAATTATGTCCCTATGCAATTTGGGACCCGAATGCAAACACAGATTCAACGAAACCCCGTTCGAAGTGGGTGCGGACCCATCGAAGACGGTCCTCAATTTGCCTGTTGAGGCCTTCACCACCGCGTGGTGGGGCAAAAATAATGCTCAGTTGAGCTCCAATCAACTCGAGCCGGAGACATGTGACCCAAATCCTCGTACTCGCGCATAAATTCAATATATTTATCGCGAAGTACGTGGTCACGCTGCATGCGTCGCTCCATGGACAGCAGTCGTTTCTCCGCAAGCGCCCTACTTTGCCCTAGGCTAGGACGAGAGGCAACAAAGGGTAACCTAGTTACAAACCGACCGGAGGGCTACCTCTCCGTGGTCGATCGAAAAAGGGCTTCGCACTCAGCGTGTTCCGGATCCATCCTGGAACTCATAGGTGGCTCCTCCACCTCCCAAAACCTTTGCATGGTCTTGGCCAAGGACGCTGATGCGACGACCGGTGGCTCCTCCGCGGTGCCATTATCAAACACAGGGCCCATCAGGGCGAAACCAAAGATAGTAGACACTGCCATCAGTGAAGACGAACCCAGAGCTTTCTGGGTACCCAACAAAATCCAACCCAATACGTCCGAGCCCAGGAGCAAGTCCACTGGGCCGGGATGAAAGACCAAGGGGTCGGCCAAATCCAGACCCGAAACCAAAGACAACACACCCGGCGGTATGTCTGTCGAGGGGTGCCAACCCGCAATGGTATCCATTACCATAGCCGAAGTCGTGATCCTCATTGTGGAGGACTTCAGCGAAGAAAAGGTGACAAGTGTCTGGCCCGTCAGACACTTCACTTGTATGCCACCAACTCCAAGAAGTGGCACAGGCGAGTCTTCCACGACTAAACCTAACTGGTGTGCCACTCGAGTGGTAACCAAACTGCTTTGAGCCCCTGAGTCCAACAGAGCTCTCAAATTCATGGCTTCCCCCCTACGACCCCATACGCGGACCACCGCGGTAGGGAGCAGAACCGTCCGCGGCTCTGTCCCAGCAAGGGAGCACTCTAGTTACGGGCTCCCCACTCTCTCCAACCCAGGGGGGCGCCACTGACCCGGATAATATGTCGGGCGAGTGCACATCCCCATCTGAGGGGGGGCATAACCCGCGGCCCGGCCATACCTATGGTACGGCGGGTGGTACTCCAGCCGTGGGTACTCGTGCAGCGGCGGAGAAAACCGCTGCGGCTGCATGTGTTGGGTATTGGTAACCCGCGTGGAGGGGGTGTCCCCACTCTCACGTCCGATCTAGGGCCCCCGCCCATGGGGGCCCTATCCGGGGCCTGGCCAGCCACATACTGGCCATGACCTTGGGGCGCGTGGTCCCGGTCCACCAAGACCCGCGCAGGTACGCGACCCCCTCCCGAGGGGGTGCGACGAGCGAAGCCGCGTCCTCCGTCCGATGGTGGAGGGCTTCGCGCAGGAGCGCCCCCGCCCATAGGGGACCCCTGCCTCAACAACCGGGGGCCATCCCCGTTCCGGTTCATGCAGAGCATCACGTGGTGCAGCCCACGGCATGCACTGCATGGTATGGCTCTGGGACAGTCACGTGCATAGTGACTGCCCAAACAGTAAAAGCAAAGTTCATGCCGCCTTGCCATGCGGCGCCGATCTTGTACTGGCAGTCTCTGCCAGTCCCTGCATTGCAGCAGGCTGTGGCCCATCCGGCCACATTGCAGGCAGTCCGCGTCCCCCGCGACTGCTGCCGTGTGTGCAACCCGCACACCAGCTCCACGCGGTGGCGGTTGCCGTCCCTGTTGGGGCCTACGTTCAGGCGCTCTGGATGGCGCTGAGTCCGTCATGGTATTCTCAGCCGCCCGTGCCTCAAACTCCAAGAACTTCACCAAGTCAGTGAATGTTGGTAGGGTGGTGCTATCCCGTTCCGCATTCTCGCGCTCAAATCGCGAGCGGATGTCATTGGGTAATTTGCCCAATACAATGTGCACCAGCAAAAAGGACCATTGGTCCACCGGCAGCCCCAGTGTGCGGAGCGCGTTACAGGCCACTGTAACGGGCGTGAGCAACTGCAGGCGCAACTGTGCCCTGTTGGCCACCTTGGGCAGGGCCATCAACTGTGCGGCGTGCGCATCCGCTAACAAACGTAAGTTTTGGTAGCGGGAGTTCAATAACTCCCAAGCCGTATCGTACTGGTCGTCCTCCACCCGGAGGTGCTGGATGAGCGACCGCGCTTCATCCTCAAGAGTGGAGAGGAGGTAGGCCATCTTCTGGGCCTTCGACAAGTCCTGTCGTGCTACGACCAGGGACTCAAACATATTTTTATATGCCACCCACTCCTCCATCCTACCCCCAAAGTGGGACAGCTGAAGGGTGGGGAGCCGACCAGTAACCGCTGGTCCTTCCTGTCTAACAGGTGTGCGAGGGGCTGGTCCGCCAGCCTGTCTCGCCCTTATTGCGGCCGCCGCCTCCACGATGTCATCGTGCAGACTCAGGATCTGGTCCAGGTCCGCCACGTGACCTGCGTAGACCTCCGGGGTAAGGTCGGCTTCGGTAAGCGCCGCCATGGCCGCTTCCGCGTTGTTCAATCGTGAGCGGAGCTGATCCGCTCTTTCCAGTATAGCGGCCTCCCTGTCCTTCCGGGACAGGAGTCCACCGGCCGTCACAAACCATCTCAATTCGTTGGCGAGTGTCGCCTTAGCATTGGGGACCTTCGCCATCGCGTCAAGTCACAAACAAAAAATAACAAAAGGTAAATAAAAAACAACAAAATCAAACAACTACACGAAGAACCGCGGTAGGTATGAGAATGGCACAAACCCGGAACGCACGGTACAAACCGCAAACAAATACAAAAAAGGTTACAAATATTCTTATACAAACAAACTAAGAAAAATCTAATAATTTTTACAAACAATTAATTATTTTTTACAAACGAACAAATAGAGGGTAGATAAACTACGCTCTGCTACCAGAAAATGTGCAGAACAACTACGCTCTGCTACCAGAAAATGTGCGCAGAGAATCCGGACAAACGAAGCGGCGGGAAGAATTCTGTACCGGAACTTCACCGGGAAAAAACCACCGGTAAAAATAAGTACCGGGAAAAAATCTCCACGCGACACCACGCTTGTCCGACTAGAATCTAACCTAACCTATACGCAGTCTGCTACCACCGTAGCTTATATAGGGAGCTACGGGGCCCTATATACTAACCCAATTTAATAACTACAATTCAAACCACTTACCAAACTGAATCTTCTTAATCTTCGGATCCAACTTCGAGTGTCTTCGGAAGAGGAGGGGGTTGTTCCCTAAATCACCCAACCTACCCCATGAGATCTCAATCCCCAGAAAAAATACCTGATCCGTCTAGCAGTTCCACTCGTCAACAGATTTCGGCGTCCCCAGGCAGCCACGTTTCGCATCTCACAAGAAACAGTCAAAGTAAAAGGTTTCACAAACACAAATGTTCAATAGTTATTTAACAAACAGGAAATTCACAAATATAACTCAAACTAGTTAACAAGCAAAAGACGCGAGACCTCTCCGCGTATTAAAATCAAACCGATATGTCAGGACAAATGGCGGCCGTCCGCCATGCCATTCACGCGAGCAATTTCATGCGGCGCGGCCTCCCCGCGCGATGTCCAAACAATACTGAATTCAAAATGGTCGCTCGCGACCGCCGACGCCGGCCGAGCGGGCGACGACGCTACTAATATGAAACTACCGCACGCGCTAGAATATTACGGCGGCGAACGGACAAAACAACATAGATTTTATTACAAACAATTATCACCATAGAAATTATTATAAATTCAAATTAAATACTTACATTTCGCGTTTAATAAATGAAAAGAACCAGTGTATCAAATGGTGCACTGTTACGGTCAATGGAGCATCGTCGTCACGTAAAGAGGCGGGATTTGTGTCATTTAGGCACTAGGACAGCTCCTCTTTGAACAAAAACTGTCATTCTAAAACCAGCTTTTTCGTGAGATACGAGAATCGAATCAAAACAGCGTGTTTATGCGGTTATCGCTCGCGCATCCTTGTTCTAATAGTGTGCTAAATAGTTATCAATGATTTCTATGGCGTTTAATTCCTACCTACATGGTAATAATATTAAAATTAGACTACGAAGGCCCACTGCGGATTGGTGGGTTTTATTTAACGACTGCAAATTCAGCCGGGACCAATGGCTGAACATGCCTTTCGAAGCACCTGTCGACCAAATCGACGTCTTTCATCTTGTAATTGACTATTACGAAAATTGTTTAACCTACGAAAGTCACTATATTAGGCCGTAAACCATGGCGCTACCGAACCGAGCGTTTCAAAGGCCTAATTTAATTAGTTGGATTGTTATTTCCAGTTCGAAGAGTTGTGTTCGACGGGCGCGCTGGGCTCGCTGCCCGTCATCCGCATCGAGATGCTGCGCGCGAGCAGCGCGGAGGGCGGCGAGGAGACGTCGGTGGCCGTCGCCGACGCCGCGCTCAGCTGGCTGCGGGAGCGGCACGCGGCTGATGTGAGTGGGGGCTTTACAGGGTTCTGATGGCTCGTTTAGGGGAGACGCTACGTAATGACTTCTTTAAAGGAAACTGTTACCGGGTTGTCGTCTGCCGGCAGGTGGAGGAGCTGTGCTCGCGCACGCACCTCGTGTTCGTGGACGGCTTGGGGTCGCTGCGGGACTGCGGCGAGCTGCCCGAGCGCGGCTGCGACGCGCCCGAGCTGCGCCAGTACCGGCGCGAGGCGGCCGGGCGGGCGGGGGCGGCGGAGGGCGGGCGGGCGGTGGGCGGGCGCGGCGCGCGCGGCGCGGACTGCGCGGTGCTGGCGGCGCGCGCGGCGCCGGGCGGGGCGGGCGCGCCGCGCAGCACGCGCGCGCTGATCGCGCTGCGCGGACGGCTGGCCGTGGCGCAGGTCTCGTGGACGGACGTGGGCGAGGGCGTGGCCGTGGGCGGCGTGCTGGGCGGCGCGCGCGGGGAGCCCACTGAGGTGACGGCTGCTGATTATGTTTATGTGTTTTTTTTAATGTTGTTCTGTTATCTTACTAGGCGCTTGTGAAAGAAAACATCTGAGATGATTATTTTATTATTTTGTAGTTATTTGACCTTAAAAATCATTTTAACAAGTTTTATATATCTCTTTTCAGATGTTCAATATTAAACTTTTTAAATGTATTACATTCCAGGGCGAGCGTCGAGCGAAGCTGCCCCAGCCCCGCTGCGCGCACGGCGTGGCCGCGCTGCGCGGGCGGCTGCTGGCGTGCGGCGGCTACGACCGCGCGCGTGCTGCGTGCTGCAGGACGCGGCCGCGTACGACCCCACCACCAACACGTGGGCCAGCCTGCCCAACATGCGCAGCGCCAGGGCTAGGTAAGACTGCTCCCAGCCTCGCTGCTGGCGTGCTGCAGGACCCCACCACCAACACGTGGGCCAGCCTGCCCAACATGCGCAGCGCCAGGGCTAGGTAAGACTGCCCCAGCCTCGCTGCTGGCGTGCTGCAGGACCCCACCACCAACACGTGGGCCAGCCTGCCCAACATGCGCAGCGCCAGGGCTAGGTAAGACTGCCCCAGCCTCGCTGCTGGCGTGCTGCAGGACCCCACCACCAACACGTGGGCCAGCCTGCCCAACATGCGCAGCGCCAGGGCTAGGTAAGACTGCCCCAGCCTCGCTGCTGGCGTGCTGCAGGACCCCACCACCAACACGTGGGCCAGCCTGCCCAACATGCGCAGCGCCAGGGCTAGGTAAGACTGCCCCAGCCTCGCTGCTGGCGTGCTGCAGGACCCCACCACCAACACGTGGGCCAGCCTGCCCAACATGCGCAGCGCCAGGGCTAGGTAAGACTGCCCCAGCCTCGCTGCTGGCGTGCTGCAGGACCCCACCACCAACACGTGGGCCAGCCTGCCCAACATGCGCAGCGCCAGGGCTAGGTAAGACTGCCCCAGCCTCGCTGCTGGCGTGCTGCAGGACCCCACCACCAACACGTGGGCCAGCCTGCCCAACATGCGCAGCGCCAGGGCTAGGGTAAGATCTGCCCCAGCCTCGCTGCTGGCGTGCTGCAGGACCCCACCACCAACACGTGGGCCAGCCTGCCCAACATGCGCAGCGCCAGGGCTAGGTAAGACTGCCCCAGCCTCGCTGCTGGCGTGCTGCAGGACCCCACCACCAACACGTGGGCCAGCCTGCCCAACATGCGCAGCGCCAGGGCTAGGTAAGACTGCCCCAGCCTCGCTGCTGGCGTGCTGCAGGACCCCACCACCAACACGTGGGCCAGCCTGCCCAACATGCGCAGCGCCAGGGCTAGGTAAGACTGCCCCAGCCTCGCTGCTGGCGTGCTGCAGGACCCCACCACCAACACGTGGGCCAGCCTGCCCAACATGCGCAGCGCCAGGGCTAGGTAAGACTGCCCCAGCCTCGCTGCTGGCGTGCTGCAGGACCCCACCACCAACACGTGGGCCAGCCTGCCCAACATGCGCAGCGCCAGGGCTAGGTAAGACTGCCCCAGCCTCGCTGCTGGCGTGCTGCAGGACCCCACCACCAACACGTGGGCCAGCCTGCCCAACATGCGCAGCGCCAGGGCTAGGTAAGACTGCCCCAGCCTCGCTGCTGGCGTGCTGCAGGACCCCCACCACCAACACGTGGGCCAGCCTGCCCAACATGCGCAGCGCCAGGGCTAGGTAAGACTGCCCCAGCCTCGCTGCTGGCGTGCTGCAGGACCCCACCACCAACACGTGGGCCAGCCTGCCCAACATGCGCAGCGCCAGGGCTAGGTAAGACTGCCCCAGCCTCGCTGCTGGCGTGCTGCAGGACCCACCACCAACACGTGGGCCAGCCTGCCCAACATGCGCAGCGCCAGGGCTAGGTAAGACTGCCCCAGCCTCGCTGCTGGCGTGCTGCAGGACCCCACCACCAACACGTGGGCCAGCCTGCCCAACATGCGCAGCGCCAGGGCTAGGTAAGACTGCCCCAGCCTCGCTGCTGGCGTGCTGCAGGACCCCACCACCAACACGTGGGCCAGCCTGCCCAACATGCGCAGCGCCAGGGCTAGGTAAGACTGCCCCAGCCTCGCTGCTGGCGTGCTGCAGGACCCCACCACCAACACGTGGGCCAGCCTGCCCAACATGCGCAGCGCCAGGGCTAGGTAAGACTGCCCCAGCCTCGCTGCTGGCGTGCTGCAGGACCCCACCACCAACACGTGGGCCAGCCTGCCCAACATGCGCAGCGCCAGGGCTAGGTAAGACTGCCCCAGCCTCGCTGCTGGCGTGCTGCAGGACCCCACCACCAACACGTGGGCCAGCCTGCCCAACATGCGCAGCGCCAGGGCTAGGTATATACGGTTACATTGCCTAAATATTGGTTTTCTCCGACCAGATTGCACTAGTTCCGTATGGAAATTGTCATTCAGATCAGATTTGACAATATCAAAAGAAGTATCAAATTACAACAGTAGAACATTTTTATAATATGGACAC
>JAEMBS010000574.1:0-21048 GCA_018467065.1 Ephestia elutella
ATTACTTTAATATTTAGACACATTGTTTTAGTGTCCCTAAATTATCTTTAAATTTTAGTATTACAAAAAAAAATGTTAAGATCAAACTAGAGAGATCTAATAAAAAAAAAAATATTAAGTTTCTGACATTTTGTCACGTTTTTCAAACTTTGTGTTAGTTTGACTACCTAGCTAGACCTATTATTTCTACAACCATCGACATTGATAAGTCCAACTGAAGATATTGGAAATATGATTTGGCGAAGACACTTTAAATAACTTATTAATAATTATTAGTCACAATTTGGATGGCTATTAATTATCATTCATTTTGGAAGGGTTCGTTAAATTGGGTCATGACATGTTCATGGAATTGGAAAATGTGGTCATATTTTGGTTTAATTTTCCAATAAATTGAATGAAGTTTACATTTTCATGTAATTTTAGACTATGCGTGGGTTTTGAATATGTAATTTATATTCTGATCGAGAAAAAAAAATGCAATCCATCAGACATAACAACTGAGATGAGTTTGTTTCGGCGTTTCTTCTCAGCAGTGGTCGTTCCGGGGCGCTGGTGGTTTGCAGCTTTGAGAATTATTATTGCATTATTTAACTTAAAATATGACGTGGAGGGGAAGGTATACCCCGTGAGTGATTTTGATTATTTGATTCTGGGGAACACTGAATTTATACGTAGTCTTTGTCCTTATTAAAATTATGAAAATAAGGAAGGGATGTAGTGTATGTAGATATATATATGACAGCGCGACGATGCAATGTCAGAGCGCGCTACGTCATCCCCCCCTTTGCCACGCCACGCCTCTGTAGTGTGAGTGGGGCTCAGTCTATTCAGTACCGTCGGGGTGTACGGACCGGTGCCTATGAGCATGGGTATTACAGTGATAGTGACTAGTTACGAAGTGCGGTGGATCATCAGTAAGTGCTGGTTGCGATGAACAGTTACGTGCGATGGTGGGGCACGTAACCTTGCCGTGCAAACCCTGTGTGGTGTGCTATCGAGCACACTACAATAGCAAAGCTTTTGACTCCATCGAACACCACGCACTTTGGAAAGCTCTCATTCAGCAAGGGTTGCCAAAAAAATACGTGAGATTATACAAAAATATCTACGACAATAGCACGGCACAAATTAAATTAGAAACAACTGGGGAAGAGTTTTCAATTGATAAAGGAGTGAGACAAGGAGACCCATCCTCCCCAAAACTATTCTCCGCAATATTAGAAAGCATCTTTAGGAATCTCGATTGGGAACATTTTGGCGTAAATGTTAATGGCAGGCAACTAAATCATTTAAGATTCGCTGATGACCTCGTCTTGATATCAGACAACGCTAGTTCGTTACAGGAAATGCTACAACAACTGACAGAAGTGAGCAGAGCAGTTGGTCTTACCGTGAACAAAACAAAAACAAAAGTAATTTAAAACAGAGAAGAAATTGCTATAAAAATAGACGGATAAAATATCGAATATGTAAAACATTATACCTACCTAGGCCAATTAATATCATTTAAAAGACCAGACCGAATTAGAAATAGAAAGAAGGGTGACAAGTGCTTGGAAGAGATTCTGGTCTCTCAAGGAAATACTCAAAAGTGAACATTTCCCAATGACAGCCAAGAGAAAGGTATTCAACTCGTGTATCTTGCCATGCCTCACATATGGATGCCAAACATGGGCTACGACCCAGAAACATCTCCGCAAACTGAGAACTTGTCTGAGGAATTGAAAGAAGCATGATAGGCGTCACGTTGAAAGACCGCAAAAACGCAGAAGAAATCAGAGATGTAACCAAGGTGGAAGACATATTGAAAAAGATAAAAAGGTTGAAATGGCGTTGGACAGGACACATGACCAGAGATAGCAAGACGAAATGGACGAGAATAGTAACAGAATGGCAACCACGAGATGGAAAAAGAAGAAGAGGGAGACAAATAAAAAGGTGGGCAGACGACATAAGGAAGATAGGAAAAGTTACCTGGACAAGGACAGCCAATGATAGGATGGAATGGAAAGAGCTGGAAGAGGCCTATGTGTCTCAGGACACGCTGAACACTATACCGGAAAATCCGTTGTGTTAATGAGAAAAAAGGTTTTTGTTTAAAAATTGTGTATACATGTATGTGTTTAGCAATAAAGGCTTAAATAAATAAAAAATAATCACGATCGATTACAAAAATGAAATAAAATGAATTGTATCTAAGTAACCGTAAAACTCAGCGATTAAAATAAGACAGTCCGACGAAGGTGCTCGATTTTCCTACTTGAACTGTGGGCCAAAGCGCTGAATCTGCAGTTTCGTAATATGGTCTGATCCATAGATATCTGAATTATATACCCGGTTAGATCGGTAGCCGGGCAAAATTACTTTGAGTTCCGATGTCTCCAGTAGAATTTACACTTACATGCAAAAAAAAAATAAAAACACAAGTTACACGCACACAGCAACACAATATTTTACGCACACATACTAAAAGGGCCAATGGGAGTGCCACGTAGGCTTGTTCGTTTATGCGCGTAAATGGCGCTCCCACACATTCAACAAAAGGAGAATGGGCATTTTACTATAGGACCCGTCCCCAGGCTGTATCAAGTTGAGCGTATGTCTGACAAAGGACATATATAAAGCTTGTTATTTTATTGTATGGCATCAACCCTGAGATATGTGCAGGGAAGGAGCTATGTTTTTTTTGTTTTGTATCTGATGAAGTGTTTTGTTAAAATAAATCTTTACATTTCGTTCAACAGCATTATTGTTAAGTAGGTGTAAGCTTTTTAGACGTATAATTATGAAGTATCTTAATTACGTTTACATGAAAAATGAAATAAAAATATATATATTTTTGTAAATGTTTATTCCTTTCAAAGGTTTATAGGCGTAAATAATTACTAATGATCAGTGATGCTAAAATTGTTTCGTCGAGAAAAAGTTGCTGGCAATAAAATATTATCTTCGTGTCTCGCCCAGCCTAAGTACCACATAATGCTCATGATATGAGCGCATGTACCTATAGTTCTTCGTCCTGTTAGACACGAACAGTAATAATTGCTTATAGACTCACTGCCCGTTGTGCTTGTATTTACAAGAATGTACGAATAATATTGGCGATTTGAAATATGGCGCGATTGAATTCTTTCTCTTAAAAGAAATCCTTCGACATTCATTCCATGTTGTATCAAATCAGGAATTATTGTTTGACACACTTCTATGGTATACACACCATTTCTTAAATGCTCGCTTAAGTATGATCGGGCAAGCTTTATTTGGTAAGTGCCTAGTGCTATTGGTACTAGATCCTCTTCGGTCAATATAGGAAATGGCATTGCTCGTACAGCTTCACCGCACCTGATATTGTTTGGAATGCTGCTCTTTGTCTATTTATATTATTTTCGACCACGTAGTCACCCAAAACCCATTCGGTCTGTCCAGTCAAATTTCTTAAATAATTTTTATGATTTGGTTGGCATATGGCGTGTTAACGACAGGATCTTTAAATGTATTTATTATTGCGGCAGCAATTTTTACGTCTTCGAACAAGTGGGGTAGGGCTCTATTGAAATATTCTTGACGTAACAGTTTAAAGTCACGTTTCAAACGGCCATTTATTACTTCCACGACCCATCTAACTATAGTTTACCAGCCGGGATTTATTTGCATCTTCTGTGCTCAGCTGAGTTTCGTGCCTGCCTTGCTTTGTAGGAGGCATGGGGTGCATGATATCCACACGCCTTTTATATTTCCCAGGGAGTCTCTGAAACCTCTATCTAATATAAAGGTATCGCCAGCTTCTAGGACTATATGCATCGGCGCATCATTCTGTATGGACTACGACATAATAGTTGCATCCGACGTGGTCATGACATGTGGTCCAGTGACATCTATGATGTATCCATCAATGCAACCAAATTGATAAGGGTTTCAATAGGTTCCGAAACTTGTACACAGACTATATGACTGCTTTTGAAATAAAAAATTGCTGCTTTTCTGAATGTATATATAAGTGCCATCGAAAACTAAAATAGCTCTAGATCCATTTTTCTCCGTAAAGATAATTGGGAATCATAAGGTTTTGGGAAATAATTTGATCTAAACTTATATGGTCCCCAACCTAAGTGCCTAGGAACAAATTCATTCAGTAGACTAAGACGAGCTATACTGAGTTTTCTCTCAAGTGTTCGACGACTCATACCTAGACGTGCGGCTAACCTTTCGTTAGGTTCTCCAGACCTAAGTTTCATTAAATATGCACCAAGGACTGTCTTGGGGCGCTTTGATTCTTGTATTAAGGACGGAGTTTCATTTGGGAATCTTTTTTGAAACTCATCATGGGTTAACCACGACACAAAAGTGTAATTCTGCAGCCGTTATATTTTCGATCAAATCAAAATTAAAAAGTTGTCGCTCAATGTAAGCCGTGGTAAGTGTATCCAACATATCTTTGATTTGCTCCGCCGAAAATATGGATTGAGTGGACTCATATAATTCTGACCATGAGTTTCCATTTAAATAGTCACCACATACACGGGCACTTGTTGGAATGTGCAATTTATTTTCTAATAAACAAAGTCCGTTAAACGTGCCGGGGTCAAAAATATAAAACAGTTCCAATTCAATTTAAAATACGAGCAAATACTATAACGTCCGTACTGTAGTAAGAAAATATCATACTAACACAACAAAAAAAATGGCACTATAGAAAACACACAGGAATAGCTATAAACAATAGCACAACAAGCGACCCGCTTCTTTTAGCTCTTTTCGCTCTTTTATTGGCCAGTAATAAATCAAATATAGGCAAATAAAATAAAACAAGACTTATTAATCAATAGGAAAAAGTTTAATAACATATAATTTAACATTTCTTTTTTACGGGTGTAGCTTGTATTGCTTTCTCAATTTTTGGTCCCTTTACCTTGCCTATTATCTAAATGTGTGTAAGTATAGAAAAATAACGCCACACTAAACTCCCATTTGCTGCTTCCGTCCAAGTTCGTTCTTAAAGTGTCATTTATTATTCTAAATGAGTATATGTGTATCAATATACATTGATACACATATACTCATTTTATCCATCAATTCATATCCATGAATTGATGGCTCTTCTTCAGCATAAAAGGATAAATCATACATAAGTAGAAAAGCATAAAAGGTAGAAAAATAAAAATAATTTGATTAAAATAAATAATTCATAGCTTTTTCCTTGCACAAGTCTCAACGTTGATGTCATACAATAAATTGAACCTATTATTATGACCTTTCAAATGACGTCTATGGTTCAGATCTTGATAAATCTAGCCACTAGGTTGGGTTAACAAATGCCAATGGATGCCAAAACACTATATTCTCCTTTCACTCTAGTACGCTAGTGATTGACAGTCGATAAACTATTATATCGATGTCTAATTTCTTGCATTTTTTTTGTAAGAAAAATGTGTAGGAAACAAATAGTCTTTATTTTCAGTTCGTAGAACAAATAATGAATGACATGAATGAAATAATATTTTCAGTAACCAGGACTCATAATGTTAGAAATCTTATGCTATGTTAGTAGGAATTGTTTACAAAATTTTATTGCGGAAAATGTTTATTTTCAAAAAAAAAGGAGCAGGTTCTCAATTCGACAGGTCACGTGATTACTCCATCAATTGTGGACTGATTTTAATAATTCTTTTTTGTTTAGTGAGTCATAATTAAAAAGGTGTGCTCATAAAATTTTTATCTTAATCTATTCCATTTCGATACAAACTGTGCAGGTAGTTTTTATTTTTTAAGAAATGCTACAAAACAGAAAATCACTCAACATGATTTTTTCACTGAGCGTAGCCTCTTTGTTCCACTAGTAATGTTTTTGGTATTGAACAACATTGTAGGGAAATAAAACAAAAACATTTTATACCAAATTTAGTCTCATTTAATAAAACCCAAAAATTAAGATTTGTGTTTTAATTTTGAACAATAAAAACTTATTTTTGCACCCGTGGACTTAGCGTGCCTTAAATAAGATTTGAAAAAGCTCAGAATAATAAACCGTTCTACTGTCCACTAAAATGTAGGTACTTACTGAGTACTTGACGCTTAGAAAGTTTTGGAGCAAGCATTTTTAGTTAAATAGTAAAGTCTCACGTTTGTATATTTTTCCATGACAGCTTTTATAAGTAATGTTAAATGGTTATTCAGTGGCGACTGTTCAAATTGATGCATGTTGATTTCTTTAAAAGGTTCATCCCAATAAAATGTGATAAAGCTTTTGGAAATTAAGATTCTTTTTATATCTTTTGTTGAGACAGTAACTTGATTTTCTGTAAGAACTGTAGCTTTAATTGTTACTTCCATCCGTTTACAAATGGTTATCACATCGCTGGATGGATAAACAAGGCCGCCTCTGTCCTTAATTTTTGTAAAATTATACTCTGCATCTTCTCTATCCTCTGCAGTCAAAGGCCCTATGCACGTTTCACATTTTGAGGTTTTCATCAAAGCACGAACAACAAAACCGGCAATATATGTAATGGCTTGGATACTAAAATCTGAAAAGATCTTGGACTAGCATTCCCGCTTCTTCATCGAATATTGCCATCTCGTACAGTAAACTGTATTCATCCTCTTCCGTTAAATTATGGTTTCTCAGTTCCGATGTTATATTTTATATTTTGAATGGAGGAGGAACAAGTCAGAGGTGATATTTCTTCAAGAAGTGACTGACAATTTCCACTATCAACATCTCTGCTTTCACAAGAAGTTTTTTATATATTGCTCGAAATTGTCGAGCCGTAGGGTTTGTGTTACAGCCGCCATGAGCGCGTATATGACCAAACAGTAACTCTATATGGTCTTAGCTGATTTTATAGGCTGGAAGATATATCAATCATTTTTTTCCTTTTCAACTAGTTGACCATATAAGAAACTTCAAACTTTTAATGCAAACGAGAAAGCCAATGAATCCAGTTTTCCTGCTACAGTTGACTACTTTGGTTCCATTAAGTAGTTTTAACGACATCAAATAGGACCTTACATTTTCTAAAAAATTAAAAACCATTTTCTTGTTGTGTGGGTTAAGCGGCTTTTTGAAATGCAACTGAAGCCATATTTCTAGAGTTAAGTATGTCGAAAAGGTTATTAACAACTCTTAGACAATTTACTGTACCCGCTACGTTTTCAAAACCAGGCATATTCGATTTTTCACAATACTCTAAAGCATCGGCTACACTGTTGCTAAACAACTGAGACGCCAACCGAACTTTCATTTTTTGATTTTTGAAAAAAACGTGATTTCTTCTGAGTTTGTTGCCCAAATGTAATTTTTCTCGTTCTTGAAGACTGTTTAATTTTTTTAAGTGTTTCAGTTCACTTCTCGGTTTAAATTATCAATAAAGAAGGTTACTAGCTTCGAGTGCATTTCTCGCAACAACTTGAGCATATGACATGGGTCTGGGAATATGTAAATGGTTTTTTTAGTAACTGGATATTTCAAAATCTGTTTTTAAATTGTCAATATCCAATACGCATCCAAGATTTTTTGCCATAGTTAAATTGGCTGGGCAACCGTCAAATGTTAATGAAGTAACGTCAACTCCGGTTTCATGCACTAATTCCAAACACTGGTTAACCAGGTTGGCCCGCTGTTCACTGGATACGCCATCCACAAAAAAAATATCCTACCGGTGCTTTCCACGCTTTAATTACAGCTGTTAATAAAAATACTAGAGCTTCTTTAGCTATAGGAAGCGAGGTCGATTCTGTACCAGATTTACAAATGTCGACGTATCCGTACATTTCGTGGCTTACCATCCCATTCCACTCTTTGCCGTATAGCCATTTTCGTCCATGACCAAGTTGCACACAAGTTTGTAATCAGTGCTAGCAATATGGTTTAATAGCTACAAAAGATTCTTTTTGTAAAACAGCTGTCCATCAATAGACTGTTACCACTTTTCGGATTGTTCTCGGGTGTGGCAGACAGGTCTTGAACTTTTTTCTCACATATTGGTAGGCTTTCGGGGAATAAAAGTGTAAAGTGCAAGCGAAAGTTCTCAACGCTGGAGAATGCTGGCCACCAGAACAGCCGCTGTTATTTTTCTTATCGAATCTCTGAATAAGGTCATGTACTCCATCTCCAAGTAGTTCCAAGTGATTAGCTTGGTCTGAATTCTAATTTTTTTTGTTGAAGTTCACATTCAACATTTCTGTCAGCTTTACAATTTTTTTATAGCGACTTGTTTTTTTCTGCCAGCCTTTTAATTGTAGTTTTTTGCTTTTTCACTAAATGTTCATATTGTTCGAGTTTAATTCGTAACTTTTTTTACGAGGTGTATCTTCGGTTGCTGGATGTAAGTGATCATATAAAGTCTGTAACAGAAACAATGAGGGGAAATTATTGTTTTTAAATGTACATCTTGTATCTACATAAAAGCTTATTATGAGTTATTAAAAAAACTCATCCGTTCTGCGATGCCAGACTGGCAGAAGAACAAGACAGACACACAAACTGACAGACAGACCAAACATACAAACAGCAAGACAGACAGACGCCACAAACAGAAAAAACAGTCAGACAGACAGACGTACAAACAGAAAAACAGACAGACAGACACAAAAATCTTTTCTATTTTCTTTAAATTTAACTAAGAAATCACACACTTACTGGGATCGGAGAATGTTCCCCTTGTGAGCCACTGGGACAGTTCTCTTTTTCAGTTGCACAGACACTTTTGGTGCATCTGGAAGAATATGATTGAACTTATTATTAAGTTTTTCAATGCCAGTTTCCCCTCTTAACTCAACGTAAGTAAATCTGTATATTTTATTAATTAATCGACTACAAACAGAAAAACAGACAGACAGACAGACATACAAACAGACAGACAGACAGACAGACATACAAACAGACAGACAGACAGACACGTCACACTAATAACACCTCGTTGTTTTTGCGTCGGGGAGGGGGGGGAGTAGAAATGAGAACTACGAAAGCCTTAAAGCCAACTTAAGAAGTTTCGCTGTGCCTTTAAATGGGGAAGATCATTTTTGAGTAGACTGCTAGAGGGCGCTACACGCACGGACTATTTACATTGCTTGACAGCTTTTAAACTCAATCATTCTGTATTTTATTAATTAGAGATATGTATATTTTATTAAGTAGAGAATGGACTTGTCAATCTATTTGTTGTAGCGACACCTAGCGGGAGAAAAAGTAAAATCTTTCCTATTTTCTTTAAATTGAACTAAAAAATCACACACTTACTGGGATCGGAGAATGTTCCCCTTGTGAGCCTCTGGGACAGTTCTCTTTTTCAGTTACCTGACACTTTTGGTGCATCTGGAAGAATATGATTAAACTTATTATTAGGTTTTTAAATGCCAGTTTCCCCTCTTAACTCAACGTAAGTAAATCTTAATTTTCAGGGTAATTGGTTACTTGCTTTGCTATTTTGTAGTTTGGTACAGGTAGGCTCATTTTTAGGCTTGATTTGATGTATTTGTACTGTCCTGGAAAATAAATAAATACAAATATAAGTATTTGAGACATAAAATATATTTTGTTGATGTCACAATAATGTAATAAGTTTCAATAAAATATGGAAAATAAACGAACCGTTACAAAAACATACAACGTACATTTCCAGCATCGGCACTAGCCCATTCAAAAAGCCTAGCGCGCCTTTTTACATAGCTGAAAACATTTATCTTCAATAATGAATCTGAACATATTGTGCTAGTAAGGGTTTGTTGTACAATTGAATTTCTGAGACTCTTCCAGTTAGTATGCTGATTTAAGTCCATTTTCTTTTATAGTTTTTTCAGTTGGAAACCTAGACCGAATAAAAATAAATGAGTAAATAAAAAATACATAATAATTTCCAGAAACCGAACAATCTCGACTTGAAGTGAAATTATACGAGTAAATAGAGAGTTGTCGGTCAAAGTTAAAAAATATATATCATAATACATAGATCCTATTATAATTCAAGAAGGCAGCGTGCAGCCACTACTTGAATCGGCATTTAAAAAATATAAGCACCGCGACTTACTATCGATAATGCCACGATACTTGGGTGCTAATCCCTAACTCACGACCCGCTAACCAGCAGCCGTACTACGCAATCCAGTTGTGGGTATCCGCACTTAATTCATTGGCGCCATATTCATTACGTGGCTTAAACAGTTTCACTACCGGCAAATGAAAGACATTACGTCGCAATGTAAATTACATTCACTCATTTGCATTCTATTTTCCGTCCGCAAATGTGGCTGCAGCGAACCTAACAGGACGGTTCAGTTCACAAATGTATGGGAGCTTGGCTTATCTGCGTGACAGTTCGTTCAACTAAATAATAGTATTATCATTCACCATAATTCGAATGTCAAATAGATTTTCGGAATGATATCTTGGAGCTATGAATATCTGTGAATTAAAATATACCATTAAGTAAGTATTGTTTGCGTTTCCGTTATTAAAATCAATTCGCTCTCGTGTCATCACTTCTGTCCGTGGTATATCATTATTCGGACAGCAAAACGACAGATCCAGCCCCCATGGAGTATACTTTAGCTACCGTCTTTGACTGTCATATCCGATTAATCCGGATATACTTCCGACCATATTATGTGCGCCTATCCGATCACTTGAATTACATGCAGTAACGGTTCAACCTTGTATCCGTCACCGATGAGGTCCCTATTATAATTTTACGTAGTACAATGCTCAAAACGATGCACTTTCCTCAAAACTAGAAAACGCTTGACACCAGATGTGGCGTACTATTTTAATTTTTGATCATTTTATACAGGACTTTACCCAACTATCCTATATCTTTATGTCATACCGAAGACAATACCTTTTGCAAATTCAAAGCATAAAGACGCGCTTAACTCCTGGATGTGTTACAGGTAACCGTGAAAATTATCAAAAATGTTTTTTCTACACTGTACTGGAATGTAAGGTTCTAATGTTAACTCAGTTGATATTTCTTCAATTAAATCGTGTCATTTGAATCACTTAAATTAATGACTTTATCATTCATATATTTTCTAACGCTCGCATTCTAACAAATTTGCTTAACTCAGGATCAGTCTTTTACTAAAGCTTGAGCAACTTCTTAGGTAAATACTCGAGGTCGGACGTATTATTGTTCTATCCTCGATAACGCGTCAGCAGCTTCAGAACCTCGCTACCTAAGAAACCGACATGTTGTGATGTCGCTTAGTAACACTCGCTAAAAATACTTATACAATTGGCGTATCCCTTCTAAGGTAACTCTATTCATTTGACTCCTAACTATATGTAAGACGCGTCTATCCAACGGTTTGTGATCCATGATATCGATAAAACTTTCTACCTTGCTACCAGCTATCTCTAAAATAAAGCTATGCTATGAATAATATCGCTAAAGATTTCATTTTATCATAAGTAGAGTACTTTCTTTGGGCAAAAATGCATTAAAACACAATATTTATGGAAAAATAACGCAGTAGGGGATTCCATGTGTTATGTTTCAGGCTTTTGTTGTAAAACTCCCCCTATAGCACTCAATCACTGACGCATCACGTCATTTTTAAAAGCTCTCACGCGTATCCGCGGATGCTCATGAGACTTCCGAGTGGCTGCATTTTGGGGCTAATATTCTTTTTACATTGTTCGATATTGCGTTCCCAGCTGCGTCACTCCGCCCAGTCTATTTTTCGCTTATCTTTTTTCTTATCCGTTCGGGAAATTGACCTGATCTGAATGAATACCTTGATTGCTCTAGCTGCAGAACAGACTGTGATCTGCTGTAAAAATTCATGCATTCGCAGAAACCGGACGAACGAAGCTCCGTCGATACCTCTTCACGGTTTAGGACCATGATTGTTAAATTGCCTCTACTTTACTTGCCCAAAAAGACTTATGACTAATTCAAAACCTTATAACCTAATATACGGCTATTTCAGTCTGTCCAACTGGAGCACATTTGCTTAAATTAATTGACATCTTATATTTACTTAACCGTTCAAACAGCTTATAACGCCGGTGGGCCTTATAGCATGGTCTCGTTATCGAATAACTATGTAACTAAAATTCATCCAAATATCGAACTGAATCTTGTTATTGTTCATTGGTATTCTGACCAGCTGGTATTTGGAAGTGGATCCGGTCCTGAACACGTAACCTAATCCGAGATCTCTATACCTGAATAACTTACAGTAGTTGTTTATTCCACCAGTTAGAACGTTTGGCGACTGCATTACGGCGCCTCGAGGCAATACATTCTAGGAAACTCATAAAGACCAACATGGCGTAATTATCGCCGTTTTCTCCACATAGTCTGAGCCAAATTCTAATAAAATGATAGGCTCTAACAAGAGGGTCACATTTATGAAAAAATCTTTTTGTTATGTAAACCAAATGTAAAATCTTATTACTCTAGGAATCGCGATAACAGTCCGGGTTTTGTAATAGCGTTAAGAGGGCTGGCTTGTAATCACCACGGGACGATATTTCCTGCGTCTTTTTTAGGTACCACATGCAGCGGGCGTTCAAGGACCACGCGAATGTTTGAGGGCCTACATATACGTAACTCCTGCATTAATTGCCAGGACTCTTTCTTAACTGTCTATACCTGTGTGGCGGCTATACCTCCTTGCTCTCGCGTGGTTTAGCGGGCCCGTTGTCTCAGAGTGTGATGAAGCATCAACAGAGTGCTCTTACAATGTCCTGTAAACATTAGGTGGGCGAGTAGATTCCTGACAATGACTCTAATGCATTCCGCATATAGGTGCCCACTATTTATGCTCTTAATAACCCGTCAAAATTTAACTTTTAATCCCACAAACGTCACATATCTGAATTACTAAATCTACTAACTTCATTGTTGTATAAATTCCTACACGTAACACGTTTAAAATTTTCTCAAAAAATACGGCTCCTGGTTATGCGGTTGTTTAACGTCACAGGTCGATAAACGGCCATTTAAATACCGTCTTAAGAAGCAAAAGCTTATGATCTAAATAACATACACCGTACGCTCTTATCTTCGAAGATCATTAGCTGCATACAATGGCCATATCGCATAACTCTATCATACAGGTTTCTAACACACCTTTTGGGAATTCACCCGATATGTTCAGCTCCCGTGTCGAATTATCCACATGTAAGCTCTATAGACAATTTATCCCTAATGCAATTAACCGATGTCTATTGTTGAGCTAGCGTGAATACCATTCGTCCACCGAACACGAACATACAGCCTTTAGTTTTCCGTGTTATCTTTTGCCTAGTTAGCACGGAATGCGTATAGCGTCGGCGTTTTTTTTTCTATGTCTATAATGGGAAACGATGAACCAATCGTATCATCGGGATTATTTTCGGATGCACTTCCCGGTCGGCGCATCCAGTGCGCTCGGATGAATCTATCAAATAGGATCACTCCTTCGTGGTGCATCGTTTTGAAGCCGCCTCGATAGTTATAGGATTGATACAGTCAAATAATTGACGTGCGATATCCACTGCATCGGCTCTGATGGCAGATATCCAGATGAGGCTGTTATTTACAGTCAGATTTTGAGGGATTAGCCGTGACACCGATTAAAAAAGATTTGGTGGCGGCTGACTTCCTCAGGAATGGCGCTTAATGAAAGCCGCAGTTTACCAAATCAAATCTGTTAACGAATTTGCCAAATGCCGTACGGATGATGGTGTTTGAATGATTCATCGATACTTGATGTCTTGATACGCAACGTAAACGCCTTAAATATATCACGCGCTATTAATTCAGTGAGTGATTGATCGCCACCTGATATAGTGGCAGATGAGGACAGGTGATGTGATTTATCGGCCTCTGCACTGGTAAAAATTAATTTAACCATGACTCGTACGAACCGCGGTAAACATCGCATCATCTATTGTAATCGACAGCGCCCGAAGTAGACGCGATATTAATCTGGCGACGTATCTGGCATTCCGATCGCCATTATCAGTTTGCTCATGTTTGTGATGTGATGTTTGAATCGTCGGGTTTTAGCATTTTTCCTGTAAACTCTGTACGCTGAACCTGCTCGTCGCTCAAATTCATTACCTGCCATTCGTGCGCGATCACTTCTGCTTTGTGCGCTTCATTTATTATTTCGGATATCAATTTCATCGATAAAGTCAGCGAGGAAGTCGCCATTCAGGCGCTGAAAATGTTTACATGTAATGACGAAAAAGCACTCTAATGTTTTCAGGCTCGCTCGCGGTGGATGTATGTATCAGTGCATGGCGCGTTTCTTAAATTTCACCATTGATGACCTGATCAAGTACTTAACACGATTTTGCATGTCGAGGTATTGTTAATGATATCCTTGCATAATCTAACGATAGTGATAACATTATTAGGCGTAAAGTATCATTTGTATAGTGTTGCTGATGATTTGGAAGTTATTTTATAGATAAGCTTGTTTCCTAAATCAATACTCGACTCAAGTATACATTTGTCGATATCCGACATTTATCATTGTGAAGTGTAAACATGAGCTCTCAATTATAGTAGTAAAATGCGAACTCATTTCATTTCATAGGCTAGAATGAAGATATATGAAAAATTTAATATTACCTATGAATACATTTATGGTAAACTTAACGTATAGCAGAAATATTACGAACTAATATATATTATATTAATAGTAAATGAACATGCGAATATATGTATAATATATTTGTGTATCTAGATGTCAGTGTACTAAGGGATATGTCTACAAATATTGAATGATATTTCTGTATTCAGACAACTTCATATATAATATATATAATAATTTTCTTACTAAAGGATACCTCTAAGTACATAAACGCCCAAATAACATTTTCATGTATTTCTCCGATAAATATTTGGTCATGAGATTGTCGCTAAATCATGTTAAAAATTAGCAATTTATATTACGCATTGGCTCGATTTAGGCGCTATGGAGTCTGACTGCAGGAGATACGCTGAACGTCAGATGTTTTTTCTCGTACCAGGGTTGCCAAATATCTCGTAATTTCAGAACATATTCTCGTTATAAATTCATACTTCTCCTTAAATCCTTACTTTACACATATTACTGTTTAAATTCCATTTGGTTTGCATTAAATATGTTAGCTGTTTTATGAAACAAAATAACTTGTGATTCTTATTTTAATAAGTTTACTTAATAATAATGCGTAGATGAGATACCAAATTATTAACAGAATACTTTTATTCTACATGGCTAATTACATTGAAATGCCCGAGTTATTACCGTCAATCTTCTTTATTGATATGTTGTACAGTTTTTCAGCTGTCATTCTAGAATATATTTCCTATTTGAGGAGTTCAAATGTCACACAATTGCCTTGACGATTTGGGCCCTTAGCACAATCAGCAACTAAAAGTGTACCATTTACTGTTTCTGTAATAAGACGATTCCTAAGGTCTGTTTTGATTAAATTGGTTTTACTGAAAACACGCTCACAGTCTGCATTTGCATGAGGCAAAGATAGAACTGTGAGAGAGAAATTAATAATTTGGAGAAATCCTCGAGTTTGAGTAACATTGCCCAAAACTCATCAGGATCTTTTGCTATCTTGAAGCCGTTCTGGGTACCGAGCTTTAGCAATAGGCAGTCTTCTCCATTGATCGTCTATCTGTTGCTTCTCTTCTGCCCTGAAAGATGCACATATGCGTGGTCAGACTTCCATGAGGGGCATCAATGTTGGGACGTGATCCCTGTAATTATTTAGAAAGAGCTGATGCTGGTCCTAGGGCTTGAAGATTTTGACAGAACAGGGTCTTCCATATCGTAACGTTTTTTTTTATTTCTAAAGCACCTGTCCTAAGGAAATTTCTGCAGCTTGTAAAGAACTGTGCCTTTTTCGCGGGCTGCCTAACCACATCAGGATGTTTCAGCAGTTCATATACTTTAATTCCAAGATACATTGCGGCGTCATGTAATTGGAATTGCTCATTTTGGGGGTCCACTTCACTTACATTTGGCCGCATAACATATTCTCGTTTTAAATAACGTAGGAGAAGTTCTTGATATAAATCTCGAATTTTATCATGTAAGTTGTGAATAACCACTTTTTCATGTTGGAATTCTAGATTGAATTTGGTAAACAAAGGCAGAGACCAGTCAAGAAAACAAAAATATAACTTGTGAAAAGGATCACACAGCTTTTCTAATATGGATATTGCACGATTTTTTACCTCGGCTTTTACTTTGTGGATTGGGTTTGTAGTGAAATCAATAAAAAATAAGCGCAGTGCTTCCCATTGCTCTAAGATTCTTGCGACTACTGCTGTTAGGGACAGCCACCTGGTTTGAGATGGTTTCAAGATTTTATGTGGCTCAACTTCAAGAAAAGATTGAAACTTGCGAAAATCAAATTGCCTTTTGTCACTGTTTTTTAAAAAAGTTATATATGTCACGCGCTAGTTGTTCTGCTGATTCCGGAAGTTCCTTACAAGCCTGACTTGCACATAAGTGTGCTGAATGACAAACACATTTCGAAATAAAAATCCTGGTAAGTCTCGCAATAAACGAGTTTTGACTGAATCATTTTCGCCCATCATGACGTTGCATCCATCCGATCCAAAGCCAATCAAGTTTGTAAGTGGCACATTACGACTGGTAAAAGAATTTACTAACGCTCTGTATATATTTTCAGCGTTCGCCGTGGGAACTTCGTCAGTATCCGTGTCCGTCTCTTTAAAAATTTTATACAGTTCCATCAAGTGAATACGAACTGCAGATCTTCTGGAGCATCTTTGTCAAAATAACGTACCACAACACAAGTCCGTTTTAGTCGTAGATACGTCTGTGGTCTCACTCAGTCAGTGCATGAAAAAAAGTTGATTTCAGCTTACTAGCCAAATCAATTTTCTACATTGCCCCTCCCCAATAGACATTTTTTACAACTGCAGTGACTTTATGTTAGTTAGAGTCGCGCTGCGCACCGCGGTCAGATGCGGTCGTGGTCAGCTTAGATCGCGCTCAGTCGAGCGGTCGGGTCTCCAATTGTCCAATTTGAATTGCGCGTAACGATTTTTAAACATGACAAAACAGTGTAGTAATTGCAACCTTTTGGTAAACGAACTTTTAGCATTTGTAAAGTGCAAGATTAAAGTGCTGGACGAAGTGAGCTTGCTACAGTTGTGTGACTGCCATTTTACAGACAGTGAAGTTGACATCGCAAAAACTACTCTTTGCGAACTATTAAACCGCAGATGTACGCGTAAAGGCGAAGGAAAGAAAAAGCGTAACCTACAGGATATTGTGACTATACTCAAGGAGGAATCGGAGCGACTCCCGGCTTTTGTTGCCCAAAATCTGCACAGACTACCCCCCGTTAGCTTCGATTATATAGATGCTTCGTCACTACTTAGCGACATTTTGGGTTTAAAACAGGAGTTATTTCTGCTCAAAGCCAATACTGTTAAACAGAATAGTTTGGAAACCATAACCGAGCAAATATCAGATTTAAAACTGGTAGTGCAAAAGATCGAAGAGAAGGTTGAAAACACAGGTACCAAGTCAATAAATACTGCGCATCAAATTGAAAAAATCCCAACTCCGAATAACGATCTATCGTCGATACTTTCATCCACTATTATTCCTCGAGAATCTGACGGTGCCGTCATATTTCAAACGCAGGCGCCACCGTTACCGGGCGCGGCCGTAAGCGACGAGCTACCCCCCTCCTGCCCCCCGCTGCCGGCGGTGGCGGCGGAGACTGAGCCACGTACCAGGCCTGCTAAAAGGAGGAATAAGAGAAACAAAAATAAACAGTTGAAACCCGTCGAATCGACTGGATTAGAGAAATTATCTCACTTTCCAAACAGGAAGGAAGTGGGGCCTGTGGGGCATAAACCTCAACAACTAATCGACACAGAAGGATTCGTCACCGTTCAACGAAAAGGAAAGACACGCTCCAGGAATTCACGAGGAACCGGGATATCCGTTTGTGACAAAATAAAAGTTGCGCCGCGACTGTCTTCCATCTACGTGACCCGATTTGACCCCAGCACGACCAAGGAAGACGTTCAAAAATACATAGAGGACAAGGGTCAAAAACTTATTAAAATCGAACTACTAGAGTCCACAAAACCAACCACCTCCTCCTTTGTACGATTTTACTCTTCCTTCAAATTAACCATTTTGAAAGACAAAGAAGTTGATTTTTTGAACGCTCAGTTTTGGCCGGCGGGTATTGAATATAGACTATTTGTAAATAGTCGAAATGCAGAAAGAAAACGAAAAGACAAATCACGTGCTGAGGCTAATTAGTTTTAACTGTAGATCCATAAAAAGTGCTTATGCACATATACAGGATTTCTGCGATAAATATGACGTGATTGCACTTCAGGAGCACTGGCTATTGCCAGAGGAACTTGATCTACTAAGGGAATTCATCCAGATTTTGACTACTACGGTTCTTCTGCGGTGGACACTGCAGCCCGTACTCTAAAGGGTAGATCATATGGAGGATTGGCGATTCTGTGGAGAAGGAGCGTGATTTCATGTGCTGTGCCCATCGATAGTGGATCCACGCGAGTTGCGGCGGTGCGTATGCAACTTACGCCCGAACGCAGCCTTCTAGTGATGTCAGTGTATATGCCGACCAATTGTGAGGATAACTTACCGTTATTCAGTGAAACATTAGCAAAAATGAGTGCCATAATAGAGGAAAGTGATATTGAGTGTGTGATAGCGTTGGGTGATTACAATGCGCACCCGGGCACTCTCTTCTCGAATGAGCTGAGGGCGTTTTGTAGTGAACAGGATCTCTATTGTGCTGATCTGGACTTTTTGGGTGAGTCATCTAACACTCACACGTACAGAAGCGACATGAATGGAGCCCTCCGGTGGCTCGATCACTGCTTGGTTACGTCAGCCGCTAAACAGCTGATCTCAGACGTTTACGTTATAAATGACGCGTTTACCTCGGATCATTGGCCTATTGCTGTGCACTGTAACGTTGACCTAATCAAGCCAAAAACTATCTCACAAAGTGTATCATATGTTAATAAAGTAATCTGGGGACAAAGGGATGGCGCGCAGATACAGGCATACAGCTCACTGTGTGAACACTACCTGCGTGCCGCCCCTTGGCCCGAGTTGCCTGATCTCTCGCTCGCTGACACATCAAATATTCATAATATAATTGATACATACTATGCGAGTTTGGTGAACTCCATGCGTAATGCATCTATATCCACGTATGTAGGTAAATCTGTGATCAAGCATACACAAAAACACATTCCAGGCTGGAATTTTCATGTTAAAGAAGTTCATCAAACAGCGCGCATTGCATATCAATCATGGTACCTTGAGGGCTGTCCTTCGGAAGGCCCATGTTTTGAAAATATGGTTTCATCCAAAAAAACTTTCAAAAATAAAGTAAAATGGGTGTTAAAAAACCAAAACCAAATTAAAATGAATGTCATTGCCTCACACAGACGCAACAAAGATTTTAAACAGTTTTGGAAGGAAACAAATAAATTAAAACCTAAAGATAGTGTCCCTGTGTCAGTGAACGGTAGCCAGGATAGTGAAAAAATAGCTAACATGTTTATACAACAATTTAACGTAAGTAGCCCGTGCGCCGGCGCCGCCGCGTCTCGGCCGGCCGGCGCGCGGCGACTCCCCCCGCTCCACCGCCGCCGCCTGCTAGTCAGCCTTATCAGCCACGCGGTGAGCCTATAACTGCTATCACTGCAGAAACACTCTTTCAGTGCGTGCGAGGGATGAAGAGGGGAAGTCGCCGGGTCATGACAGCCTGAGTGTGGAACACATTTTTTATGGAGGCTCATTATTGTATGAAAAATTAACAACTCTCATAAATGCCTGTTTGAAGTACGAATACTTACCACCAGAACTTATGAAAACTGTAGTCGTACCAATTGTTAAAAACAAAACTGGGGATGTATCTTCTCTGTGTAACTATAGACCTATCTCCTTGGCTACAATTATATCAAAAATACTGGAAAGGTTGATTTATCCTCACCTTAATGACAATATTATTTTGAATAGTGCCCAGTTTGGGTTTAGAACTAACTCCTCGACAGATTTAGCCATTTTTGCATTAAAAAACACTGTTAAATATTATTTAAAGCGAAACACTTCAATATATGCTTGCTTTCTAGACCTAAGTAAGGCATTTGAAACTCTTAACTATAATATACTTTGGAGTAAACTTAGAGCAACCCAAGTTCCACATAAGGTCATTAACCTGCTGGAATACTGGTACAATAACCAATCCAACCACGTAAGGTGGAGACAGGCCTTATCTGAAAGCTATAAACTTAGTAACGGTGTAAGACAAGGCGGCCTAACCTCTCCTATTTTATTTAATCTTTATGTGAACGATCTGATCGAGGAGCTGAGCAAGACCAGAGTCGGATGTCACGTGGGCGGAGCATGCGTAAACAACATTAGCTATGCAGACGACATGGCTCTGCTCTGCCCCTCGATTGGTGGGCTGCGTGAACTTATTGAAGTCTGTGAAAGATACGCTAGTCAACACAATTTGACATATAATGTAACTAAGTCTGAGGCTATGATATTTAAGGCTGGTAAAGGCCCTAACATTGTATCACCTATCAATTTATGTGGATCACCTTTGTCGATTGTCAATAAATTTAAATATCTTGGTCACATACTGACAAATAATCTTAGTGATGCACGAGAAAGTAATAGAAATTAGCGGGATTACAGCTATACTTGCTGAGATTTATGTGGAGTTGGCGGAATGCGTATTAACGTGTCTTCGCCATCTTTCGAACTCAAATTTCCGATCTTGTCATCGGGACATTTTCGGATGCCTTCGGCGCATACAGTGCGCTCGGAGAATCTTCTGTCTCTCTCCTTCGTTGTGCACGCAAAAGGGAGAGAGGATTATAGGAAGGAAAAGAAATATAGCGAGAAATACAAATTAAGCGGCGCGGAACCGACCCTGATGAGGCTGCTATTTAAAGTCCAGAGTTTGAGGGATTTTCCGTGACACAAATTAAAAAAAGAAATAGTTCCAAATGACTTCATAGATGGCGCTTAGTAAAAGCCGAGAGAAAAAATTCCATA
>JAEMBS010000575.1:0-21000 GCA_018467065.1 Ephestia elutella
TATAATAAATAATGATTTGCTACGAATAAATGTTTTTACAATTAGGTATTTAAGTTTATATCTAATTGGGAATATCCAATATGTGTGTTGTTGGAAATAAAATATGTGTAAGGACAATGATGACCTCCGTGTGTGGTCCCGGGATAAATTCTCGGTCAGGTCAAATGATCTTTGTGAATCGGCCTGAGTCTAGTAGTGTGCCATCCTACACACAAGCGACTGTTAACAGCAATAATTCACAAAGGTGGATAAGTAATTAATGTGTAAGGACAATAACGACAACCTCCTTGTGTGGTCCCGGGTTAATTTCTCGGTCAGGTAAAATGGTTTTTTTAAACGGCCTGGGTCTAGTGGTATGCTATCCTATACAAAAGAGTTCCACTGTTAACAGCTAATCCGTAAAGGGTAACTTTAACGGATAAAGTAACGACTGTTTTTAATTCAACAGCTATTCCACAAAGGTGGATAAAAATAATTATTGTGGTCTGGCGCCTATAAAAGTATTGGCGAGACATCCAGTCTTAGAAAATCCATGTTGTTGGGTTATAATTAAAATATAATGTATATTAGAAAAGTATAATGCAGATCATAAAAAAAAAACTCTATTTATATGCTGAACTTGCTAACAGGCAAGTTACAAAATCGTATTAACAAATTTAGTTTGGTGGAAAAATACAGAATAGTCACTTCTAAGTCAATACACAAATAAGAAATACAACAAATATGTATTCTCATAAACTAATGTAGGTACATTACATACAATTTAATAATAGAATTATATTAATAAAGTAAATTAATTAAAATTAACACTACGATTAAACCAAAATAGATGTAATGGATTGGATGTCGTACAGTCCTGACAAGATGTTGCCTCGCCCGTAAGGTGCCCAGAAGTCTGACAGCATTGCCGCGTTGAATGGCAATGCTGATCCTTAGATCAGTACCTACATAAAATAAAAAAAAAAAAAAAAAAAAATATATATATATATATATATATATATATATATATATATATATATATATATATTTATATATATATATTATTATATATATATATATATATATATATATATATATATATATATATATATATATTTACATCCCAGTTCTGTTTTGGCGTCTTCCTGATTTCCATTAGTATTGCGTCCATATGTTCCAGTAGCATTTTCATTATTATTTTTGCATATATTGCTTTACATTTTTATACAGTATCACGTAAGAACTTTATAAACACGAGATGCTCAAAATTTACTAATATACAATTTTTCTTCAGACGGTCACCCATTTGAACCCACACCAATATCTACACATATTTGGCGTCGCCGTATATCTCGGAAACTTCCCCAACTTTTACGTACAATTGACGCCCAATCTGTTCATACTTTGTTGCGCACTATTATAATACGTTGCAAAATTTATTGTTTACACATAAGTCAGCCTTATTTTGTATGTTTATAACGAGCGGTAATTATTGAAAGAACACCGTTTAACATGAGTCAGCCAAGTCAGTGATAGTCTAAATAGTCTGGTATTATCCTTCGTGAGACCAAGTTGTGTTAGTTGTGTACTTGTTATTGATGGAGTCTGATGAAGAGGGGTGCTGGGCTCCTCCCAATTCACTAAAACTCTCAGACAACAGTGAAAAAGGTGAGTACGAGTGAATTAATCTACATATACTATAATATGGTTATACTTTACCTATAAATCCACAACAAAAGGTTATAATTTAAATCCCTATTATTTTGTAGACGTTGCTTTGGCTTTGACGAAGTAATAAATCAAATTAGAGTCCACTATATTTTTAAATACAAGTTGTCTTAGAAATAAATTGTCAAAACTATGAACTTCTTATATCGCATAACAAGTAAATACGCAATTTTATCTTTACCGTGCAATAAATTGTTTATTTCATAAATTATCAAATTCAAAATAGAAATAATCTATACTCAAAAAACCGTGCGAAGCCGGGGCGGGCAGCTAGTAATACGGTAAGTGTGCAGTTTTTAAAAGGTATTATTTTTGTTTTACAGTCACACGCAGCGCAAGCGATCCAAGTGTCGAATACATGGAAATGATGGCAGCACCCAGATCAAGTCATGGTAAGTGAGCAGAAACCACCTGTATCACCTAATACTGAAAAATGAATTTATATTGTCTCAACCGGACTCGAACCCCGGTCCAGTTATGGGAGATTTTTATTATTAATTAAACGAAATAACTTTGCTAATTAGACGAAAGATGTTTTGTAGTTAAATTTGTAACGAATGTCATTAAAAATTACCAAACTTATTAAAAAACTTGTTTCACCTTTTTGTGTTTGTTGTTTAATTGCTAAAATAATTTATATCCATAAGTAAGACAAGTTTATTTTTCAATCAACTGATACACGAGCAGAGACCGTAAAGTTATAATATACTCTATTAAGTGATTAAATGTTCTTTAATAGATCTTTACTTCAGTGTCCCGTATCCTCTAAAATTGCTATTATTTTTACAGGTGCTGGCAGCGCAAATAGTCCAAGCGCACAACCCTTGCCGCAGCCCGTGAGGGTTCAAACCCATCGTGGCAGTACAGTTGCAGTGCCAAACGCTGGTGGCCCAGAGCCGGTCAATGCAAGCATCACGAATAATATTATTTTAAAGATTGTTGATCTCCGGTACATTGTACTATTGTTTATTATTTGGTCATTGACGTTAGAAGTCGGCGTTTGGATAATAATAAATAAAATATAAATAATGTTAAATGTATGTTCATATTCTTCCTACTTCCTTAAAATAATTATCCTTGCTAAGATTATGAACTAACCTAGCTGCGCCCGCCACTTCATGCTGCGTGAAGTCGCGAGTAAAGTTCTAGTGGTTTTTTTTATTATTATATGAACACATGTTCACTTATTCCTCCCCCCATATTCATAAAAAATCGAAAGGGGAATAATCGTATTTAATATTTAACCAAAACAAAAAGCTCATTATTTGACTAATGTATTTTTTTAAGATCTGTGTGTTTTTTTAATTTAGTTGAATACCTATTAAATAGGTACTAAATAACTTGGTAAAAAACATAAAAATACTATGATTATAAGTATGTGTGCGTGTCTTCGTATGTACATGTCTGTGCCTGCGTTTTTGCTTGTGGTCACCCATTCTACTGGTAGTTCCACAGAACTATCCAATTACCTACTCAGTGTAATACTTTTGAAGATTTGCGTGCATACAATGCAATGAAGCCGTGTGATTTCCGGCAGAGTAGAATAGGACCACTACCAATCTTCCCGTAGATATCGTAAAAGGGAACAAAGAGAATACATAAGCTAAACAAAGCATATTCACCTACCTATTCTAGGATTAGTTCTGGTCTACCCTTTGCGTTGCGGAGAACAAACGACAGTCGTTCTGTGTAAAAACCAGTATTTAACCTCGTCTTATAGACTAAGAGCCGGCCATAGTCAACCCTACCTCATTAGGTAGCAAGATGTGACATATGTAGGGTGTTGCATAATAAAAAGTTATGTTTTAAAATACATGGTTCCCTTGCCCAAACCTGTTGCATTTTGTACAGTCAGCAAAAAAGTCCAGATTAAAAAAAGCTCCAGGTTTAGGGAAGGCAACCAAGGTTAGTTTTTGAGAGGATGAATAGGACTTTCGAATAGCACACGTTTCAATAGGGTTGCCTCGCCCAAACCTGGCACTTTCGTGAGTCAGCCATACTAGGGAGATGAAAAATTCGAAAAATTATCTCATTGGGTAGCAAAATGAAACTTGTGCCATTCAAAAGTCCTATTCATCCTCTCAAGAAATTACTTTGGTTGCCTGCCCTAAACCTGAAGCTTTTCTTAGTCTGAAGTTTTTTGCTGACTGTACAAAATGCTCCAGGTTTGGGCAAGGCAACCATGTATTTTAAAACATAACTTTTTATTATGTAACACCCTACATATGTCACATCTTGCTACCCGATGAGGTAGGGTTGACTACGGCCGGCTCTTAGTCTGTTATCCTCTAGGCTAGGAAGCGAACCCGGGGCTCTGATGCATTATCGCTGAGGATGCAACCGGGAACACGCTTGGATGAAGAAGAAGACAATGCGCGATTAAAATAAGGATAGGACCAGTGAGGACGTATTTTGTGACTTTTTACATTGGAACTAAATTCACTTTAGCATAAATTGTACTGATTTATACAGAACTGCAGTTGGTTCCGATGTCAATATTCCAAAAGTGACGAAGGCCAATTTATCATACTCATACTACCTCTAATATTATAAAGAGGAAAGATTTGTTTATTTGTTTGTTTGTAATAAAAACTACTGGGCCGATTTAAAAATTCTTTCACCATTGGATAGGTATATTATCATGTACCACGGGCGAAGCCAGGGCGAACTGCTAGTAACTGATAATGCTGATATCGCATAAAATGTTCCTATACTTGAAAAAATATTTGTAAAAATACATTGTTGTGACAAGCTTTTAATACGAGCACATTCACATTGCAAAATATGGTGACCAGGTTGTTCAGCATTGAGGAGTTCCTCTTCATTAGATCAGCTCGCTGACTTCATAATATTGCACTGTCACGCGATACACATACGAATATGGGAAGTGGGGCAAATGTAACTTGTAAGATTTCATTACAGACAGACAAGTAGATAACGGGACAGGTGAAGCTAAATAAAAGCTTGTAAACCATTCTACTGTTGTAAACAAAATGTATAAACTCATGGTTGACACTATTAGGTCATTGTGTGCGTCCTGTTGCCGACCTTCATGAAACTTGATTAAACACGTAGCCTTTTATTAATGAACTCCCATAACACTCATATATCGAACTGGCTTTCGCGCGCGGCTCCACCCGCGATTATTTTGATCCCTCGGGAACATTATTTTTTTCGAAATAAAATCTTATGTTCTCCATATCCCAGACATCGTGTATTATACAAAATTTCAAGATATTTTTTACATTAGCTATTTTTTACGCCATTTATGCGCTTACCATATAAGTAAGTCCCGTGCGTCAAGTACTATTTTAATCCTTTTTTGACAAATAGGATATCTAACACTAAAATAACTATTCGAATCGGTCCAGCAATTTCTGAGATTAGCGCGAAACAAAGAAACTCAATGCTATATAAGTATAGATATATAGATACTCGCTTAAATAGTCTTTTGTTGAAAATAAAGATTATGATGTAGGTAGGTAGTCATTAATACAAGTAAACTATATAATATCATTTTAAAGATTTTATTTATTTTAATAAGGTCTAAGAACAAAAAGAAGAAATACAAAACTACCATTGATCATACATTGTACAGTCAACAAAATAATTAAGTATACAGGGCTGCTACTTTTAGGTACGATTTATTCAGAAAATAATATTAGTACTGCATTGAAACTTAACAATATAAAAGATATCATTAAAATCTATTATAGTATAAAGTTTCATTGCAATATCTTTATTATTTTCTGAATAAACCTTTGTTAAAGTAGCGGCCCTGCATACTTAATTATTTTGTTGACTGTACATAGAATTACACAGTTCTTATTTTAGCACAAAATAACCATGATGCAGCTCAGCAGGCTTACTTCCTAACTTTTTACATTTACGGTGTCTTTTGATTTCATAGCCACTTCATAGATGAAATGTTTATTACATTTCATTTTTCTTAGGTTTCATTATTTTTGTTTTACACATGAAAAGCGCAATGCATATTGAAGTGTCTATGAAAATTATAGTCACCGCAAATATCTAAAGTTGGGTCTTTAGTGGTTTCGCACCGCAAGCGATTCGAACCGCGGTGCGAATCGCCCCCATGACATTATTTATTTAGTAAAGGTAACAATCAGCTTATACTTAAAATATATATTACATATAGGTGCAATAGGTACAATGGAAAAAAAGATTCAATAATATAAGGTTGTAGTTCAATTCATCAATATCAAAACGAACATTGTTTTTTTTTTCTGGAACAGCAACGAAACCTCAAAAATACAGTCTAATAATATAAGTAATTCTTTATGAAGTATAGTTGTTGTTCCAGAAAAAAAGGTTATAAGTTGATCCACAATTTATGTTTTATTATTGAGATTTGAACTAGGATTATAACCTTAAGTAAGTTAAAGGAGTGTTAATGCTTTGAAATGTTTGTTGTACAATCTTAAAGACTATAACTAAGATAATGTTTACAATTAAAATATGAAATAGGTACCATAATAGGCTTATATCCGAACTAAGGTCCATCTTCACCGAAGTGGCAACTGGATGAAAATAACATTTTATGAAATAAGTTTCTGACCTATACCAACCCAACGGAAATTGTCAAGATTATATTTAATTTCAATTTTAAGAAAATTGTTTATAAACTACATGCAAGTCTCATCTTCAGCTGGCATACAAATAAGGGTCAGTCTCTTGCTTGAATTTTCAAATTTGAATGTCGTGCAACTATCATTTATGACCAAATTTTTGTACATTTTGTTACAGTATGAGGATGCCTCAAAAATATTATCATAAATATGATAACATTTTTGAGGCATCCTCATACTGTAACAAAATGTACAAAAATTTAGTCGTAAATAATAGTTGCACGACTTTCAAATTTGAAAATTCAAGCAAGAGACTGACCCTTATTTGTTATTATATTAAATATAGTCTTGACCATTTCCTTTGGGGTTGCCATATTAGGTAAAGTTCAGAAACTTATTGATAAAATGATATTTTCATCTGGTTACCTATTCAGTGAAGGTTGATCTTAGCTCGGATCCTTTACTATAACAATATTACCGTACCATGGTCAAACATGCACATATACGAACTTAATGATATAAACATATGGTTAAAATTAAGGCGCTTACGGCACGTACATTAGTACTACGAATCACTTAATTATATTACTTTCTAAATGAAATTAAATTAAAATTTAAAACGTAATGTTGCTAGTAAATTACTCGTTATTATTTTTGGATTTAAGTTTTATCATTATGCATTTGATATATTAAGAGAATTACTGATCATAACCAAAAACGTCAGTTTTTGGCGGTAACCAGTAGTCTCCTTGATAAAAAGTGATTCCAAAAAATACTACAGGTAATTTACTAGCGATATTCTGTTTTAGATTTTAATTTTGATTTAATCTAGAAAGTAAATTAATGAAATGGTGCTTGGCGCTAGTGTACGTGCACAACCCCTTAAAGCGAATTTTATTTATTTAAGAATAAAAATAATACGTATTTGTCCAAATATCAGTTTATTTTTAATTTATTGTTTAGTATATGTATTCTGTATAAATACTTTTATTTTAAGCCAATCTTTATTGTTTAGAAGTTCTGGATATTGACTTCGTAACTTTTCGCATTCGTCACGTTTTGGAGGTTTTCTTGATTTGATGTGTTTAGAAAAGAAATTTAAAACAACACGCTTTTGTTGCGGTGTCCATGGAATTAAGACACGCTTTTTCTTTATTACGTCTTGCTTTTTAGATGTATTCAAAGAAGATGGGTTTGATTGTGTACTCGCAGTACTTTGGATTGGATTAGTAGTTTTGCTTACGGGGTTGGGTTCCATTATTTCGAAATCAAGAACTTCCTCAATCTGAATATCTTCACCAATTAATTCTTCGTCTAAATCTATATTTATTTCGTCTAAAGTCTGCCCTTTATACTTATCCGCGTTTCCACATTCCATTAATAATAAAAGTTTCGAAATTTTTGCAGTTTGAAATACATCATCCGGTAATCTATAGTTTTGTTTGTGTACAGACATTGTATGCCCCATGAATGAGGCTAATTGTTCCATGTCGTTTTCCGACATATTAAAAAGTTGGGTTAAAGTTGCTAAATGTTTCCGAAGTCGAGTTGAAGTTAAGGCTTGAGGGTTCTTTGCACCACAACTTTTTGCGTATTTATCTAAAGTTTTATAACCAGTTATAATTGTTCCCCCTGATTTAGAAAATAAAAAGTCATTATCTGTGTTTACATATTTATGTCTTATAGAAATTAAGTACTCTATATCTTTTTGAATATCTTTGCTAAATAAAACTGGAACCCCCCTCCCTCTTTTTCCTCGAATAACAATTCGCTTTAAACTATTAACTAATATTTTTTCCGTGGTTGATAATACGTTATCAAATTCTTCATATTTATTAGAGTTGTCTTTTATATCATAATTTTGGTAATAACTTAATTTTAATCTCTGTAGTTCCCCGGGACGTCGGCGGTTTAGTAATAATAATCGGCAGAATATTGACTCTACTAATTCATTGAATGCATTGCAATTTAATGAGTTATTTGATTCTGATAGCATAACTACTGCGCTTGTAGCAGTTTTATTTAGGTGATCTTTTAAAGATCTTAAATCGGATGCTAATGGGACTATTGTTGTTTTATTATATCGGTTCATATTTAGGTCGTCAGCCGCCTGACTTGAGATGTCAAATTTCCAATTAGACTGGATTATACTTATGAGTGTTTTAAGGTCTGTTTGCAATTCTATTCTAATATTACCGGATTCCTGTTTGTAAGACTCTAGTAATGCTATATTACAACACTGTTTTAGCGATGTTGCAATATTCATAGCGTATGTAGGAGAATCATACCGGTCTTTTGAACTATTAAATCTAGCTGCATTTTTAGTTGCCAAAACTAGTGTTCCATAATTGTCCGGTTTCAAGGCATCCAATAAGCTATTAATAGCAGGATTAATTTTTTTATTTCTATTAACAGTCTGCCAAGCTCTCGCATTTTTCTGGAGGTTACATTTATAAAATGCTTTTCTCTATGGGTCCTAAGATATTGTAATCCAAAAGCACAGATTAAAGGATCTTTTTTTGCAAACATAGATATTTTATCCGGCCTCATATGTGGAAAAACATCATCTTTTAATTTTTGATTTACTTTGATGTTGCGAAGTAAAAAATTTTGTGCATCAACTTGGACATTTATTGAGAGATTAGAATTATCACATTGTTTTTTATGTTTCCAAAGTTGTTTTCGAGAGTAAAAACCTAGGCATTTAGTACATGGTAAATAATCGTGACTTATGCTGAATTTACTTTTTTCATTGGCTTAAATGAAGAGTTTTGAGTATTAGTAATATAATTTCCCTTTTTACGCAAGAGAGTAAAAATTTCTTTGCGAGACTTACTATTTTTAGGCATTGATAAAGCTTTTTGAACTTCGGGTTCTATAGGATGGTTTCTAACAACGTGTCTAGCGAAATTTAAAACCAAGTTTTCACAATAGAAACAAAAGTCCCTTTGTCGCATCCTCTTCTTTTCATCCTCTGCCTTTTTACTATCGAAGAGATCCTCAGTTTGTTTGTTTTCCGATGAGTTTTCAGAAGTTTCATCGTTAATGTTAATAGTACGCTAAAACAAAAATAAATAATTATTTATTACAATCCGCAATTAATTACTCTCACTCTGATATGCTAACAGATAATAGAAAAAAACATAGAATATACCAGTCGCTCGGATTAAAAAGTTATATAGCAAGCAAGTAAAGTCGGCAGTGTCATGTAATATAGCCTGTAACCTTTATTTTTCAAATCAGATCAGCCGTTTCTGAAGTAATAGCGTTCAACCACACAAACAAACCACATCTTTAGCAATTTAATCAGTGGATCTTTTTTATTGTTTATTTTTATGGTGCACTAGCTTTTGCCCGCGCCTTCGCTCGCGTTTATATCGACCCTTTATTTTCTCGAGATAAAACGTACACTACGTCCTTTTCTGTATCTCATTCAATATCTACAGCAATTTTCATGATAATCGGTTCATTAGTTAGGCCATGAAGGCGTAACAAACAAACTCCCTTTCGCATTATAATCGCGTTAATGTCGACCCCTCGTTTCTATTTCCCGGGATAAAGGTACCTTATATCCTTTTCCATACCCCAGACAACGTCACACAAAATTTCACGATGATCGGTTCAGTAGTTATAGCGTGAAGGCGTAACAAACAAACTCACTTTCGCATTTATAATATTAGTTTCATTTTCCGGTATGAAAGTATCTTATATCTACCTTTGTATATCATTGACGTGTGCCAAATTTCATGATGATCGGTGCAGTAGTTAAACCGTAAAGACGTCACAGACAAACAAAGAAACCAACAAACAAATTCACTTTCGCTTTTACAATATTAGTCAGGATGTAATTGTTTTTGTATATTTTAAATTACATAATCTAACATTTTAATGTACTTAAAAATGTATTCAAATACTCCGTTAAATGGAGACAGTAAAGCTTATAAAAGCATGTTAGAATTACACATGTATAGTACACAGCCCTAAGCATGAGTAAGTACTTTTAAAGCGAGACGAACTTTGTGGCGCAGCGGCTATTACGCCCGAACGCTATTCAGAGTTCCCGAGTTCGATCGCCATGCAGGCAAGTATCCTATGGTATAAATCTGAACAAATCTTGAACTAAGTTTAGGGCTAACTTAATCTGTGTGAAATGTCCGTATATATTTATACTAGCTTTTGCCCGCGTGAATTTCCCACGGGAACAGTGCTTTTTCCCGGGATAAAAAGTAGCCTATATGCTATGCCAGGTCATTATCTACCTCTGTACCAAATTTCATCAAAATCCGTCCAGTAGATTTTGCGTGATTGAGTAACAAACATCCTCACAAACTCACAAATTCACAAACTCACATCCAAACATTCGCATTTATAATATTAGTATGGATTTTAAAAACGGAATACCGTGAGATACATAATTACTAAATTAAAGATTTCCTACCGAGAATCAAACCTAGGCTCATTGTGTATCACAAACTACACTAAGAGCCTGTAGCCCGAGCTGTAATAAATTAGATCAAATAAGTATTGTTATGTGTACTTACTAGATTTTGGTTAAAGTTGATTGTATCCGTCTTGCTGATAATGGACGTTTCGCCATCAAAATCTGACTCACTATCGGAATCATCAGTCGTTTCTGGCACATAAAGATTATCGCTCGACCTGTCAAAGTCGGCATCATCGTCACTTTCCGGCACTACCGTTGTATCATTAATATCATACTTTTCGGTAGTTTCACGATTAATATCTGTGGTACTGGTACTATCTAAAGGTCGACATCTGGGAATAACTTTAGGTGCATTTACATCTGTGAATATTGCAGTTCCCTTATCTTCAAAATGTTCCTAAAATATGTCAAAATAATTAATGAAATTGAACAATAAAAATGTCATACATTAGCCCCACTACATCATACACATTTTTGTAGTTGTAACTTTCTGCCTAGAAATTTTGAAGTTGATTTAATTGTAAGTTATGATCAAAATAAAATGTTGATACAATAAAAGCAAAAAAAAGTATTTTTTTGTATAAATGGACTGCTGCTAGGAAATCTTCTAAGAGCTTGCAGTGTAGATACATACCTTAGATTTCCTTTGTGTTTGAATCTTTTCTGTTTTTACAAAGTTTTCATGACTATCCGTTGTATCATTAATATCACACGACTTGATGGTAGTTCCATGATTAATATCTGTGGTACTGGTACTATCTAAAGGTCGACATCCGGGAATAACGTTAGATGCATTTACATCTGTGAATATTGCGGTTCCATTATCTTCAAAATGTTCCTAAAATATGTCAACATAAATTAATAAAATGAAAAAAATATATTTGTAATGTTTTGGATTTAAAAATATTTTATACTAGCTTTTGCCCGCGGCTTCGCCCGCGTGAATTTCCCACGGGAACAGTGCTTTTTCCCGGGATAAAAAGTAGCCTATGTGCTATTCCAGGTCATTATCTACCTCTGTACCAAATTTCATCGAAATCCGTCCAGTAGATTTTGCGTGATTGAGTAACAAACATCCTCACAAACTCACAAACTCACAAATTCACAAACTCACAAACTCACATCCAAACTTTCGCATTTATAATATTAGTATATTAGTATGGATTAGCCCCACTACACATCATACACGTTTTTATAGTTGTATCCTACTACCTAGTAGTTTTGAAGTTGATTTAATTAAACGTTGACACAATAATAACAAAAAAGTATTTTTTGGCAAAAAAAATGACTAACTGCTAAAAATCTTTCAAGAGCTTACAGTGTAGATACATACCTTAGATTTTCTTTGTGTTTGAATCTTTTTGTTAGACACTGTAGGGTTTTGTTAAGGTTTTCTGCATAATTCCTTTTATTATTCGATGTTGCAACAATTTTTCTTCTCGTGTTATACGTTCGTACTTGATCTAAAAAATAATAATAATTAGTAACAAATATTACATTGCTTTATTTTATAAACATCTATTGATGATCCAAGACCTAACATTATTACTTAGTTTGTTTGATGGCAATATGCGCACTCGTCTTCTGGGTAGTGATCATAAAGTGCATAGGTACAATAACTGCACCAAAACCATGTCTGTTCCAGTAAAGTTAGAACATTATGGCCAAAGTTTAAATTAATAACCATATGCTGTGGTTGCAAAAGTGAGATATCAACAACAACACCACAATTAAAGCAAAACGTTTTTAAAATAAAATGTGTGGTATCCCAAGGCCAAATGACGTCATTATTTAACAGTTGTTCAAAATCCGATCGCGTTAAAAAATTATCCACGTCTAATACAATAACCATCCTCGGTTCTCTTGTACGTACTAATTGTAACTACTGTAAAGACAGTTGTCGACTGATAGTTCAGACGGATAAACTAGCAGTGATACAAAACCTGCGGTCGGTGGGTCATTTTCGGGGCGTATTGCTTACAAATAGTAACATGATCAAAGTGACCGACCGACCAACCGTGCCGACCATTGAATATGTAGTGCGTGGTAGCAACGAAATTTTGTAACACGTGCAAAATACTCTCATTTGTTTATCACTAAATAGTATAAAACAAAGTCGCTATCCGCCGTCTGTCCCTATATATGCTTAGATATTTAAAACTACGCAACAGATTTTGATGCGGTTTTTTTTAATAGATAGACTGATTCTTAAGGAAGGTTTATATACCCGTGCGAAGCCGGGGCGGGTTGCTAGTCATTGCATTGGAAAAAAGCACAAAAAATTTTTTTATGATAAAATCAACCCTATGTACCTATCCCATTTTATTACATTAACAGATAGAGGGCGCGGACAAGACACTTTTTTCCAACGAAATATAAGCAGAATCGCAACCCCCGTCAGTATGAAAAAAAAATCAATAATTTCGATCGAAAATTTCAACCAAGATCCACCAACCATAGTCTACCCATTAGCAACAAAGTAAAAATCTCAAATAAATTTTCTCTCAAACCACCGAAATACAAACGTCAAAGCTTTTTTCATAATAAAGAGAGATGCATTTTTTGGCTTACATTTCGGTGGAGGGTGGTCGAATGAAGTAGAAACAAGCTAATTATTAAAAATAAAAAACACGACTGACGAGTTTTTACTCAAAAAGTACATACAAACATATAAGTTATATACATTTTTGAAATCACCTTCTAAAGCCCTTCAATTTGATACCCCACTCGATAAGATTGATCAAATTTATTTTTTTGGTCTGCTATTTATCGCATTTATAATCCGCTATTTTGTTTTCATGGTGACGTCATATAGCCTATGTCACTCGGAGGAATGCAAGGAATCTAAAAATACCTCTCACATCAAAATCGGTTAAGCCGTTCAGGACTTATGGTGGAATAAAGAAACTTACATACATACATACATACATACATACATGAACCCTGAAAACATAACACTCCTTTTTTGGTCAGTCGTGTAAAAAGGGGTTGTTGTGGAGGATAAAAATTGCGATCTAAATTATTATTTCTTCATAGTGCCCTCTAATCTACACTACGTAGACAAGACACACAAACATTTTACAAGTCGTGTCTCCTTACAAAATTGAACTGAATTTTTTTTAAGTCCCAAAAATTTTTTCTTCATATACTTTTTTATATAAATTTTTTTTCCTTTGCGTATCATAACCGCCCCTAACGGTACACCCCAACTAACCCACCGACCTTTTAAAACTCGAGGTGCGCTTCAATCATGATTTTAAGTTTGGCGTTAGTGGTTATTACAATGAAATGAGATCATGACATCATTTTTATTATCAAATAATCAGTTGGTACCATCCTGAAATGTCTTAAGCAACTGGAAACATCTAAATAAAGAATGCTTCCCGTGGAAATCGAACCCACGACTACCAAGCCTTCAGACCACAGAGACAGTTATGATACGGTCTGTAACCTAGACAATAAAACTACCACAGAGACGATAACAATTATAGAAAACAAATCCAATCTAATAATAATAAATAAAATAAATCTTACCTTTTTGTCTTCTTTTTCCCGAGTCACTCATTTTTATACGGTAATATTGTTATAGTATGTACCTATTTTTTAATTTATTTCTTCGCGACCTCATACGCCATCAATACTTTAGATAATCGTATTGTCCGTCAGTACATATTATGGAATATAATACTTTGTGCAAGATATTCCATAATACTGACGGACGGAAAAAGATATGTCAAATGGTGCGACCTGCCTAATAGAGAGTCGAATGTATAATATGTAAGTTAAATCAATATTAGATGTAAACCATACATTTGTAAGACAAAGCTCATTGTGTAGCCGCGCCAGGATGTAGATACGCAAAATTTGCAAACCTAGCAGTCTCAACGCGCTACATTGTTGTCAAATGTATATTCGCGCGACAACAGCGCAACTCAGTTCAAACGGAATCGTGGAGAACTAATGAAAATACAAATTCGTACAGACTGGTTAAAAAATGACGTCCAAAAATATTTTTCGAAATTATTTTTTTGTGGTACCTTAGACCAAGAAGAATGGTTTGGCAATGTAAATCGATTTCGCGTCCGTATATGGGACGCCAAAAGCAGGAGGACGCCACTTTAAATGCAGTTAACTCTGTATCGGACGTTAAAACGGTTAGAGGATATATATATATATATATATATATATATATATATATATATATATATAAATTACAGTTTAACTTGGTAGTAGGTATTAACCTAATAACAAAATTAAAAGGGATAATGTAAGTCGTGCCTATAGCTTTTTTCAGGTTGTGTTATATTATAACATAGCAATGATGTTATTTATACCTAACTGAGGAAGAATCTAAGTATAAGGATAAAGACAGGACAAGGGATGTAAAAATTAAAAAACTTAGTAATTAAATATACTCACTAACATTGTTTATATTCTGCCGCGCTCTGGTACAATCGTGAAATCCAATTTGCGCTGGTGCACTACTTGCGCTGGTTCAGAGCTGGAATTCCACTTGCGCTTCTGCAAGACTGAAACCCTTGGTACTGGTTCAGAGCTTGAATTCCACTTGCGCTTGTGCAAGGCTGAAACCACTTGCGTGGGTTCAGAACTGGAGTTCCACTCGCGCTGGTGCAAGGAAGGGTCTAATCACCCAATGAAGCCGAAGATAATGAATGTGAACACACAATAGAGGTTTTATACAAAAATAATAAAGGTTCGTAAGCAATTTGCAAATTAGGATTCCGTAGGCGAATATCGAAAACGTTTAAGCGTTTTTAATATGATACTTGTTATTTTTTGTAATCAAATATCTTAATAAAGAGGTTTGTTAAAATATATAGGTATAATAAAAGTTGAATCATGTTATAAAGACAAAAAGTTAGTTAAAATAAATTAGTGATATACGGGCCCCTTCGTTTAAATAATTAATTACAGAGCATTCATTTTTTTACTGAATAAGCATTGTCAAATACAATGCGAAGTTAGAAATATTTTAACAAATAAGAGTGTCGAAATAGACTAATATAATAAAGTTAACCCTACGGCTTTGCTTGTAATTTCTTATATTTTGATTAACTTCTTTGTATACCTAATTTTTTTCTATAAACTTAATATATCTACTTATATATGACTAAATTTTATAAATTCACAAGAAACTCGTTTTCCAATGCCTAAGGCGAAAGTTAGTTACTCCAACAGCTATTCTTACCATAGGTGTATTATCTCCAATAAAAATAAGGTTCATATCTAGGAGCACGAAGTAACAAAGGGCAAGGTTAAAAAAATAAAAGTTAAAACAAAAACTTCGTTCGTCGTGTACTAGACTAGTTCGTTGACGTCAAAAATTAATTATAGCTAAGGTTACCAACTGGTCCAAAAACAGCGTCCAAAACGCAAGTGGAAATCCACCCCACCATTTAAAAGATGTGAGGTAATAAAGGATATTACATACAAACATATATACACGATACACGCGAAAAACATAACCCTTTCTTTGCAGTTGGGTAAAAATAATGTTAATAGCAAGTTTGCTTCGTTTGCAATTTTGATAAGCCAAACGTAGGCAGCGGATATTTTGAAACGATTGAAGTAATTATTTAGGTTACACGCGCATCGCGCGCCCGAATTTTAATGTAATAGTTAATTGTTTAAAACTCTTTTTACACGACTGACAAAAAAAGGAGTGTTATGTTTTCAGGGTTCATGTATGTATGCTTTTATGTATGTAAGTTTCTTTATTCCTTCATAAGTCCTGAACGACTGAACAGATTTTGATGTGAGAGGTATTTTTACACGACTGACCAAAAAAGGAGTGTTATGTTTTCAGGGTTCATGTATGTATGTATGTATTTCTTTATTCCACCATAAGTCCTGAACGGCTTAACAGATTTTGATGTGAGAGGTATTGTTAGATTCCTTGCATTAGCCCGAATGACATAGGCTATGTAAGATGTCAGTCGTGTTTTTTATTTTTTAATAATTAGCTTGTTAGATTCCTTGTATTCCTCCGAGTGACATAGGCTATGTGATTTGACAGTCGTGCTTTTTATTTTTTAATATTTAGTTTATTTAGATTTTTATTATATTCTTATAATCAAAAATCATAAAATAATAAAAATCTTAACTGCTTTTGCCTTCATTGCTTTCAGTATAATTTTAATATAATTTAGTTCAAACATGACTTTATGGAAATCGCTAGTCTCTGCCACGGGAAAAAGGCGTGATAATATGTATGTATGTATGTGTTATGACTATTAACATAGGAACGGTAATTTATCGGTAAAGCCGAAAACGGTTCCCTTAATCGGCTTGACTGAAAAATAATTAATCAGTGTTCCCATAATAATAGGTTAATTCAAATTTGTCAACTGTTGACTAAATTTGAAAAAACGTATATATTGGCATATGAAATATTATATGTAACGAATGAATCGTGGTTGAAGAATATCTAAAAGGGATGATAAATGGACAAGAGAAAATACACTGAACTGATTAAAATGATGAAATACCTAGAACATAGGTAATGACTGCCGACTTACGAGTATGAGTAATCGCGATGACGTGACTGTGACGCGAATTCGATCACGAGTAGGTACAATTTTATTTCATGCATTTGGTGCAAGGGAATACATGACTTACATTTATAATATTTAATACTAGATATCAAGTTTTTCAATTATGTTTAAGTTGTTTTTCTGAATCGCGGTGTTAAAGTTTTTAGCTTTTGTTAATATATATACAAAATGTTTGCCTATAGTAGCCGGGACTCTAAGTAGCGATGCTTTGTATCTGTGGTGTTACGGCACATGGGGCACAGTTTACATTGTAAAGCGAACAGAGCGGGAGATATGTTGCTGTTGGACGGACCTGCCCCCATCGGGACTTTCCAATGCGACCTCTACTCTTTCCTATCTGCCTATTCAAGTGTCTGTCTGATCTTGCCTATTCAGGTGTCTGTCTGTTCTTGCCTATTCAGGTGTCGTTAAGAACAAAAACGGGAAGCGCGCTTGAGAGCCCCTCCATCGAAACCGAAAGCCTAAAATTCAACCTCGAGGAGGGCTCGAAAAGCGCGCGCCTGTTTTGCTTTTTTAAATTTAATCTGATCAGGGATCGCAAATAAGTAACAACGAACACCTAGTTTAGGTAGAAGGCGAGAAACATCTACTTTATCATCTGGACAACACAGGCTCAATTGAAAGTTTGAAAGTGTTTAATGAATTACATCCTGTTAACCGCTAAGAATGTAAAACTCTCTGAACGTGTAATATTGAGCAAACCTAAATGAAAAGAAGTGATTTAGAATTCCCAATGAAGGTATAATATTGGGTATTCTAAATCACGGATGTGAATGAAGGCGAGCTGTGCGAGCCTGAATGAACAGAAGTGATTTAGAATGCCCAATATTATACTACTTTTAGGTATCTTTAGCTGCTTGAGCGCTGCAATAGACGCCGAATATTTTTCAATAAAAGTGTTTAAGCTAGCGGTATTATTGACACAATTTTTAATGTCCAAAATGTTGTTTAAATAATGAATACCTAAAGTGCGATTATCTTGGGTACTTCTTAACGAGAGAATCCCAAATTGTATTATAAGTTTCTCCCGTGGGAACAATACCTGCAGTTAATTTTAAAGCACTGTGGGTAAGTTTGCCCATGAGATATTGGACACGCTGCGAGTCAGTCAGATCAGCGTTTTCGTGAATATTACTACGAAATATTTCGTAAAATATCGGCCAATTTTCAATTTTACCATCAAAGGAAGGTATCTGGATAGGTGGTAATTTTATAGGGCCTTTCTTAAGTGACACGCCAACGTTAGTCTTATCTCTGGCTAAAATTAGATTACGTTTGTATTTAATCGCTGAATATAATTCTTCGAACGAGTTTAAAGCCGCGTAATCAGGTGGGGTTTCTTTCAGTTCAAAGTTCAACTCATTAATATGTTCTATGATTACTTCAAATTTGTCATAAAGTTCGCTGATAGTCTCAGATTGGGCTAGAAATGGCTCATTCGAACGATAATCGTAATTGGAAATGCCATGGTTATATCGTATAAACGATTAATTCGTTCATAAATAGCTTCTTTTTTGGCAATGAGTTGTTTTAATTTGGCTTCGAGTTTGTTAGAAGCCATTATTGGAAATTACTATAAAGAAAGTATATGGAAGGTGAATTAGCAAAAAATGCAATTAACAAGATGGCGGTTCGTAGCACTAGCGCCGAAGCGAAAGTACATAATATTAAAAGCTGGACAAATCCGCTCGTAAAGGACCAAATTATGGAGTGGCAATCGTATAAATAGATTGACTCCCTTTTTATGCGGGATGTAGGACCTGAAGATATACCTAGGCTCGGAGGAGACCTCGGTTTAACGGCCTATATGTGTATATATGAAAGGGAAAAGTTCAACAATTCGGCAATTCGACAGGGCTCGATAATCGCTTACCTCGCTCGCTTGCTGAAGGCTTCTCCTGGTGATCACCAGATTTCTTCTGAACACAAGTAGTTCCTTCGGAATATCCTGGAAAGGTTCTGCGGGGAATCTCGAACGGCGGAGCGAGACTAAATTGTGATAATCGGCGATGCTTCCGGGAAGGGCAAGTAGACTCCATCTCGCTCCCTCATTTGCCCGCTAAAAGGGACAGCGATATCAAGTTGCCTTGTCACCGAATTGGAGAGAAAAAAAGGAAAGTATAAAAAAATTGGAGGCTGATGGCCTCAACAACCCTCTTTAGAATTTATAACGTTGAGATTGAAATTTAACATCGGTATCCTTGATACAAAACACGCCTGTTACCGAGATAAGTAGACGAGAAACGAATGAGTCATTGCTATTACGTGTTTCGTTTCCATTGCTGCACATACAAGTGAAATATATATATTGGAGCTGCAAAAACGGTAACCTATAACGTCATGTAGATGTTTTACGAATTTTGTAAATTTTATAAAGGTGGTATACTTTTCTATGTGGGCCACTGTAGATTCATCAACACTAATGACGTCACCACAAGTGATAAACGTTACGTAGAAATTTATTAAAGCTTACTTACATGTTGGTACTGAACTTCAATTGTGATTCAATCAATTGCATTAGCATTATAGTCACTCCATTAACATTGCCAATATAGTCGTTATGTGTGTTTCATTCATATAATGACCACGACCCGCAGTCATGAGGAATACGATCGCATCATAGTTGTATTTTTCGATAATCGAAATCTTCTTTTGAACTTTTTATCGTTCAAAGCAACAAACAAATTAGTTCTTTGTAAAACTTATCTTGTTGTAATGGGCCTATTCAAAAACTCTACAATTTCTTTATCGTTATCTGAATAATACTCCCAGATCCCATGTTATTTTCTCACGATTGCTATACGAATACAAAACAAAACAATGAAAGAAACTCCCTGATTGTATTACATTTATTATATTCTTTGTAGAAGCAGACATGCACACGAGCCTTCACTGAGCAGACAACAAGTACCTATGCCTGATCTTTCCGGTCACATAGTAACTCAATGATCTCCTAGGTGATCTGTCAGAGGTTTCCCGCAGACTTGCCCGGGCATCTCCCCGAAGAATTAACCCGAGATCACATAAGGTCAAGGAGATCACCGCGCCGTTTTATCAGACCGGCACGCTCAGAGGACGCTGCACAGCACTTCCTAGACAGTGATCGGGAGTGAATAGAATAGAATACGTTTATTTGAATTGCCACAGTCACTAAAACATAAAAAATAGGCTTAAACTAATTAAAAATTACATAATAATTAGTGTGCTGCAGCAAAGCAAAATGGCCATGACTCAGTGGTCTTTCTGCACGTTAGTACAGAAACACTGATTTTCAGTTATTGCCGTCAATGTAGGTGCGAGCGCTAAAGTTAATATATAAAGAAGATATTGTGTATTTGCTTGTTGTATATGCATGTATGTATTTTTGGCGTGGAAGCAATTTAGGATGAACCAGCATCGAGATGAGATAGAAATGAGGACTATGAGGAGAGAACGAAATAGGATTAGGAAATGGAGTTCAAGTTCAAAGAGAGTGGAAAGCTGTAGCTTTAAGGGGTTTAGATATCATAGAAAATTTTGTAAATAATCGTAGAGATCTAGATTAAGAAGCTATTTACATATGTAAGACTATTACATATGTATATAAGACATACACACATATGCATATATTACATATGTATATAGATATGTAGCTATTTACATATGTATATAAGACTTTATTTTTGTCTGTAATATATCAAATTTA
>JAEMBS010000576.1:0-21000 GCA_018467065.1 Ephestia elutella
CAATTCTGTTATTCATGATGTGCAGGTAACAGTCTTGTTTAGACTGGGCACTATTACTGATGTGCAGTATTGTACAGGTAACTGTCTTTTGGTTTGGACTGGGCACAATATTGTTAATTATGATGTGCAGGTAACGGTCTCGTTCTAGACTGGGCACTAGTACAACCGTGCAGGTAACGGTCTTTGGTTTGGACTGGGCACAAGTACTGTTGATGATCTTTACAACGTGCAGGTAGACCGTCTTATTCAAGACTGGGCACTAGTACAATCCGCAGGTTTCTCATTGTCATTTGCCTTTGGATTATAGGCAGAACATGTAAATTATCGATACCCAAAAGTGATTTCTTATTTTGGAAGTTGACTTAAACAGCTGATAGTCGAATTGTCTGCCTTGATCAATAAATTGTCTGTTTGGGACAAAAAAATCGCCCTAAAAAATTTTCTAAGAATGTGCAGGTAACTTCGTTGTTCTCAAAGCTGTAAAGTCTCTAAAGTGGGGATAAAGTTAATCCAGTTAAAGTTAAAGTCTAAAGTTAAAGTTAAAGTTAAAGTTAAAGTATAAAGTTAAAGCTTCAAATGGTGGTAAAGGGCCTATAAAGTTATGTTACAATGTTCAAAACGCTAAAAGTTAAAGTTAAAGTAAAGTTAAAGTTAAAGTTAAAAGTTAAAGTTAAAGTTAAAGTAGTTAAAGTTAAAGTTTGAAATGGTATGCAAAGTTAAAGTTAAAGTTAAAGTTAAAGTTAAAGTTAAAGTAAAGTTAAAGTAAAGTTAAAGTGATAAAGCAAAGTTGTTAAAGTTAAAGTAGTTAAAGTGGCTGTAAAGTTAAAGTTAGTTAAAGCTTGTTTTTAAGTTCATTAGGAAAATAAAGGCGCGCATTATTCCTGTTAGGAAACATGATTCTAATTATACAACGAAGGGACTCGTTCGTGGTCGATAAGGCTGAGCTGAATTGTCTTTAAAATATTACACGATTTAAACCATAATTGCAGCGTAAACTTACTAATTATATAGCTTTGTCGTTAAGAAATATGTTCGTAATCAAAGTTAGCTACTGGTATATGAATTTATTAATAATTGAGTAACACCAATCTGACGGCATTGTTGAGTTCGCGTGTCTATGTGATTCTATTTTCCCCACTGTGCGCCTAAAAAGAGAATTGCATGGTAATTCAGTCGTAGGCTCATTCTATGGTGAGTTCGTCGCAGGTAATGGACCTCTGCCGGTCACCGTTCTAAATTATTTGATTAACGTTACTATGCCTGATTTTCTGGTCAGTAAGTAATATAAAGATCCCGACCTTTTAATGTGAGATTTATTGAAGTGAAGTAATGGTTATTTAGTTGAGCACGGTAGAACGTCGAGCAGACCTTGGATGGGATGCATAGCTACGTGCGGAGGAGGGGTAACGTATACCTTGCATCGTGGTTAGTGTTAGGTTTGAACCCTTTTCCTTAACTTTTGTGAGTGGTAGTCATTTTTTACACTACTTTGGTGCAGAGTGTCTTCAAGTGCAGGTGTTTGGGGGTTAGTTCGTAATTAATATTAATTTAGCGGATGGATCCGGTGCGCAAGTAATGTGGCGTTTTTTATCATTTGTTTACATTTCAGGAAAGCGTTGATTGCTTCTTCGGTCCAAACAATTTTGGTTTTATCCTTCTTTTTTGAATTGTGTAGATATTTATCTAAGATAGATTGAGTGACAGCTGCTTTTTGAAGCGCTACTTCTGTAGAAGTTTATTAATCCTAGAAATCGTCGCAACTGTTCAATAGTCTCGGGTTGTTCGTAATCTGCGATAGCTTTAACCTTTTTCTTCTTCCGGCTGTATGCTATCGCATGTGACGTGGTAACCGAGAAATTTGAGCTCTGTTTTGCCGAACTCGCACTTGCTTGTATTTAATGTAATTCCGTACTTATTAAGACGTTTGAAAAACTTCTTCTAAGTCTTCTAAATGGGATTTTGGATCGCTAGATGCTATCAAAATATCGTCCAAATAGGTAAATGTGTTTTTAGTGCCTTTTAACACTTCATTTATGAATCTTTGAAAACTTTGCGCAGTATTACGCATACCAAAGTTTAATTTAAAAAATTCGAAACTACCAAATGGGGTAATTATTGCAGATTTAGGAATTGCGTCTGGCGCTAAAGCTATAAAAATGGTACGCTCTTCGTATATCGATTTTTGATAATATAGTTTTTCCTTTTAAAATGTAGGTGGTGTCCATCAACCTAGGTATAGGGTATCTATCGGGTTCTGTGGATTACGTTAAGGCGTCTATAGTCGCCGCAAGGCCGCAACTCGCCGTTTTGCTTTTTTGGCTACGTGTAATGGAACAGTCTATGGGCTCGTTGACGGTCTGCAGGCGGCTCAGGGTCCATCATAATGCTCGAACTCGTGTTGGGCGGCCTCGTATTTTTCAGGGTTGAGTGGCCGCGCTTTTTCGTAAACTGGTGGACCGTGTGCAGATGATATAATGTTGAACGTTATGTTTGGGCATATCTTTGAACGATTCCGGTTTGGTAATATCTGGATATTTTTCTAGTATTTCATGGTAGGGGTCGTTGGTGTTAATAGCCTCTGATAGTGGTGGTCCGACGTCTCATCGGTGGTCTGAATTGTTTTTGTTATATTTGTTGCTTTATCCACCACCACTTTCTACCATGTAAATCAACTAGTAGTTGATTCTTGGCCAGAAAGTCGGCTCCGATGATGGATCGTTGAACATCCGCCATTACAAATGTCCAACGTAAAGGACGTCTTAGGCCAAGGTCCAATGTGATACTTTTTTCTCCAAACGTTTTAATGGTGGTACCATTGCACACGTATAAAGTGTGTAATTTGTTGGCCGCATAGTACCTTTTTTGCAAGCCAATATCGAGACGTCGGCGCCGGTGTTTGTCAAGAATTTGGCGCTACCATAAAAATCTGTTATGCATAGGCGATATGAAGTGGTGTCACCAACGCTCGCCACTGTCGATGACAAATTCAGTTTTTTTGTTTTTTTACGTGCAATTTACGTCACCGCATTTTGTGGCTTGATCATCATAAATAAAATGATAGAAGCATTTGAAGTTTGAATCCCCCGGTTGAGCTTTCTGTGTTCTGTATTTTTCTTGATTGATTCTCGCACGTGATTTCGAACGCGTTCTATACCTGTTATTGCGCGAGTAATTGTATTCAGGATCCCTTGATCGGCGTTCAGCGAGTAAAGGTTCGAATTTACGATTCATAGCTGCAATTTCCTGTGTAATGCACTTTAGTTGTTCTTCTACAGAGTTACTAACGCTATTTACTTCTATTGAGTGTTTCGTTGTTTCCATAATTTTGTCTGCAATTTGCGCTATGTCATCTAGCTCTACATTACTGCAAGCCGCAATTACCGCTCTGACTGTGCTTGGTAATCGCTTCATCCACAGTAGTTTGATTGTGTCTTGTTGCACCTTATTCCTACCAAGTTCCTTCATTTTTCGGAGTAATTGGGAGGGACGTTGGTCACCGAGTTCGACCTCGGTGAGCAGTTTGTGTAGTTGAATAGTTTCCGACTCCTCATATGCATTAATAAGTCTAGCTTTTAGTGCCCCATATTTGTCTAACTCGGGTGGGTTCTCAAGGATATCGCTAACCTGACTTAACTCCTCTCGCCCCAGCTTAGCTACCACTAATTGAAATTTTTGAATGTCACCTGTTTTTTGCGGCGCGACGATTGCCTCCGAACTGGTGGAACCAAAGCCTAGGTTGTGTCCTCCAAAACTCTGATAGCCGGGCTTGAATGGTGATGGAACCGGCTGCCAGTTCTGTAGTGATGGCACTGGTGATATGTTGAGTTTGAGGTGGCGGCGGCACGTTTGAAGCGCCTGCCGCACCCAGGAGGAGTTTGTACTGGTCCTCCGTGGTAGGGTTGGTGGTTGGGGAACTCATGATGTGGTGGTTGCACAACTTAATTTCACTTCACTTTAGTTTAAGGTCACCAATATACTGTGATTGTGTATGAACAGTATAATTAAATTGTCTCTGTGTAATTACTGTAATATTGGAAGTGTCTAAGCGTGTTCTGTCTTAAAAAACATCGTTCTTTTAAAATATATAAGTATAATTGTTACAATACAAAAATACCTGTAATAATTATTACAGGTATTTTTGTATGAAATGCGGGTGAAAAAAACAGTTTTTGAAACCTTTCGCATGCTGTCTTTATTGCAAACAGATTTGCAAAGATATTATGTATCTCAGATGTTTAAAGTATCATAGGAAATTTAAAATTAAACATAAAAAATGCTGTGGTCGTGTTTGGCAATTAACTTTTCTTAATTACCTTTTGATAAAAAAAAAGAAAAACAAATATAAGGTAGTACCTAAGTACTTAGGTACCTACTTAAATTTTCCTATTTGGTCAATGATTGATTAATAAATAAAATTGTACTAAAACACTTTATTATAGCTAATATAAGCTGCATTTAAACCTGCTGTGGATTTTAAACAATCTTTCAATTTATCTTCAACGTATGTTATGGATGGATTTAAGCTGCTGTGGATTTAAGTATGTTATTTACTTAAAAATATATCAGTTCCTTGAATAATTAATAACTTTGGTAAACATTTGTATGTTTAGACGAACGTACTAAGTTTATTTTACATTTTTAGATAAAATACTTAGTTATTACAATAAACTCAATTGCAATGTTTGCACATAAAACTTTCTTTAGTTTGAAGTTTTGCTAAGTAATTTATTTTTCCCATTCGTTGTTTGGTCAGCCTAATCAACGTAAAGGCATGATACAATTATTATTATTAAAAGTAGAACTAATAAAAAAGTGATATAGATTCGTCTTCAAATCAGTGAAATTTGTTTTTTTTCACATAGGTACAGTGATTGTTTCTTTGACATAGGCCAGCATCCCACTGCAAAAATAAGTCGATTTTCATTTGCTTTTGTATACTGGGACGTTCATATTATCGTACGTGTTGCAAAAAATAGTTTTCAGCTTGGCAAAATGTATAAGATTTTGCACTGTCTCCTATATAATTATTTTTTGCCTCATTGTTTTAATTTTTGCAACAAATTGCCTAGACAAAGTTACTATAGTTTTTCAGACCATATTATTAGGTCACATGAATATAAGATATACCTACCTATTACCATCGATAAAATATTACTTGTTAATATATTGTCGATGCTATTACCTAACACACGTTGCTCTATACGTTTTTCCAAAGATGGTATGTTTTGAATTTATTTTTTTAGAAAAGACAGGGGGAGTGCTACGTAGAATTGTGTAAATATAGTTTTAATTGGAATAAATAAAGCATTCTTTCTGAAAAATATTGTTTTATTTTAACGCCACGGATGTCCTGCTCCTCGGATTCGATCTACATCGGCTACTTCATTCGCATAAAAAGAAGAAATAGTAGATTGTTAACCTAGGGGTGAAAGTAACTTATTTAGTCCCGAGATGGGGTTTGGCGCCCAAACGTAGCGAGAGCACCAATAGTTCGAGGGACTAAAAATGAGGAAGGGGGATGAACGTATGTACTCATTTTGAAAAAGTTGCTCCTGGTCATCCCATCGTAGTTGGTTCTGTAGGTCTAAAAAGGCCACTTTAACAAATCAGATAATGATCAATTCTAAATAGGTATTTAAAAATGAACCTGTCAAATAAGGTTCATTTTTAAATATACCATAAGGTTTATTTTTTAATATATGGAAAATTGATAATATTTTGATTTGTTAAGACCCCATGCTTCTTGGATTCCATCCCTACATCTGTCTCAGACGAGTTGTGCCAGTTCCAGCACCAATGAGGGATTATCCAAGACCCAAATAAAACAAAAATAGTTCCAGATGACTTCATAGATGGCGTTTAAGTAAAAGGCGAGTCCATACAAAAATTCACGGGATTGGCATTTAAAAAAAATAAAACTTAGTAAAAAAATCCGTTTATTCCCGATGAGTCATACCAAGATTAGTAACACTGAGACTCAAAGGGAAAAAAGTATAGGTAGATGAGTCACAGTATTACTCATTGCAACTGGTGTTATTCCCAATGAGTCACACTCTTACTCAACGGCATTCTATATTTCCGTTGAGTAACAATGTAACTAAACGAAACTCTGTAATCCCGTTGAGTATCAGAAATTAAAGATAGCAATTGAAAATATTAATCGCTCATTAAGTAGGTATTTTATTCGCATAGAAAAAAATCTTGATTCACCTTACTCATTTTGAAAAAGTGCTTGCTTCGTGGTCCTTCCATCTTGTTCGTGATCAGCCAGCTGCCAGGTAAACTTTAGATTAGTGACTTTTCCACCTCTTCATTTCTCACCAGTTATTTCTAAAAACCTTAGGTTTTTAAAACAACCGAGTATAATTTTACATCGCACAGCTTTTGTACAACTTTAAATTGTTATATTTGTTTGAGGGCTCATCAAAAACCCAGGCCAATCTGAAAAAGATTTCATTTTCATTCATTCCATCTTTACCCGACCGGGGATCGAACCCGGACTCCGGTGTGACAGTCCGGCCATGGAAGATGATGATCGTTGGGCCACGGAGGTCGTAGGGACTTCGTGTGATAGTCCGGCCACGGAGGATGATGATCGTTGGGCCACGGAGGTCGTATGTAGCTTGGATTAGGTGTGTGATATTACAGTTCAGTTACAGATTAATATATCCTAAGTGATATTAAGAAAAGAGCATATTATATCATGTAAAAATAAATTATATTTTAAACAGAACAACATAGGTACTTACGGAATGTTTATAAATAATAAAATTGTAAATTTGCCGCGATGTCGTATTTTCAAAATCACAATTCAAGAAATCGAATTGCAAGAGTATTATAGTTCTCAAAAATATTGTTGAAGTATAATTTCTTTAAAATAAAAATGTAAATATGTAACTAACTATAAAAACTAATATAACCTATAATTTTCGTAGGTACTTAAAATTTAATATTATATTTAAAATGTAAGGATACCTTTGAAAGCCCAACAATGTTTGGCACCCACATACGTACAAAATATGAGTTACTCAGTATATGATCTGGGCTGTATAAAAAAAGATTGTAAAATGCCACTTTTCATTTATTACAACTTTGGAAAAAGTATACAAAGAAAAAGAATTTATCATGAAGCGTAAATAGTTGATTTGTTAAGTTTTCGCGATAAATTCAGTGCTATAAAATATGTTTAATATTAATAGATAAGACCGTTTTCTTTCAATACATGATTTTTTTTAAATTATAAAAATAAGTTTTCTACTGTGCGAATTTCTCATAGAAATAGTGCTTTTTCGCTTCGGGTGAAAAGGCCTCATGTACTTCTCAGTTCTTCTAACTATCTGTATGCAACTTGGAAGATTGGTTCAGTAAACTCCGTTTTTCCATGATTGTCCTATTATGTAAACAATTTTCACAGTACTTTTTATTGGAATTTGGTTAAAAATAAATCAAATATTAGTTCAAACCTAAACATTTTAACGTAAAACATTTATTAACCACACAAGTAATTTCCCAAAAAGTCTATTTTAATTTATATTGTTGTAAAACCATAAAAAGATTGCTTACATAATATGACAATTATGAATAAATGGACTTTAGATAAAACGTGAAGAGGTAACAAACAAACTCACTTTCACATAAATATTAATTGGGATGTTTGTACACGATTTTTTGTATTGCATTAGTCAATCACATTGAGATACGTTAAATTATTATCAACTTGACACATTCACCTCTAAATAATACACACCATCTCTAAATATCTTCACAATTACAACGAAAATAAAAAATTAATTATATTATTCTTAACAAATTTTCTAGATCAGTCATTTATCATACTTCAATGTTTAGGAAATCGGTTTGCATATATTTAAGATTTTTTAGATTTCTTTTATTTCTGAATTCACAGCGTTATGCCAGAGTTAACTTATCATACTAAAAATTACATTTTAAGTAATGCCAACAACAAATTCTACCAGTAAATCAGTACGTAGCGATTAAAAAATGAGACAAGTGGTACGTATAATTTTAAATATACGATTAGTTATATTTTATTAAAAAAAGGCAGTTTGGGATAATTTAAAAATAACATTGTAAACGCAATACCTTGTTTCAATTCTCGCCTAAAAATGCGTATTTTGTGATTCAATTTTAAGCATTTTGTTTACTCCGCGCGTATTGATTTTACAAGTTGTATCACAATACTTACAGATTGTATCATTACAGGTAGCGCACTGTATGCTATTTGGGCGTGGGACAAGTGGTAATGACACCCGTTTCCTGAGGTCGGATAGGACTCGGTCTCAACTCCTACCTGTGTCACATGAGTTCTGCATCAATCTGACTCATGCATGGTAGCTCTCATAGACCACGCACCTGCTCTGCGAAGTGAAAACATCGCTGAGGGGAAACCTGTATATTGGCTAGAGTACTGTCCTGGCTTACTAGTGTCAAATTATATAACTCTAGCGAGTTAATATAATATTTTTGACAGTTTTCTCGATAATAAATTGTTTGGCAAAAACTAGTTTCTTCTGGCGGAATCAGGATGGTGACCAACTACTAGTAGGGTCGATAGATCCTCCTGCCGTAGCCAGAGGGCTAGTTGCCAAACCAATGGTATGAGATTTTATACATGTCGCCTAAGCAGCTGACATGCGTATTAAAACTACTGCCAGAGTTTATATAGCCGTATTTGACACTAGTAAACTATAAACAGTCAGCCAATGTACAGGTTTCCTCACGATGTTTTCCTTCACCGGAAGCAGGTGGTGGTCTATGAGAAAACTACCATACATGAGTCAGATTGATCTACAAACTCATGTGACACAGGTAGGATTTGAACCCGGGTCATATCCGACCTCAGGCGGGTGTCATTACCACTTGTCCACCTCTTCAAATAGCATACAGTGCGCTACCTGTAATGATATAATCTGTAATATTGTAATACAACTTGTAAAATCAATACGCGCGGAGTAAACAAAATGCTTAAAATTGAATCTAAAATGCTACATTACAGGCGAATTGGAGCACCTTTAGATATTACGTTTACAATGTTGTTTTAAATTGTCCAAACTGCTTTTTTTTAAATAAAACTATACTAATCGTATATTTAAGGTATACGTACCACTTGTCTCGTTTTTTTAATCGCTACGTACTGATTTACTAGTGAATTCGTTATTGGCCTTACTTAAAATGTAATTTTTAGTATATAAGTTAACTCTGTAACGCTGTGAATTCAGAAACAAAGAAATCTAAAAAATCTTAAGTATGTAAACCGATTTCCTAAGCATTGAAATGACAAAATGACTATTTGATCTAAAAGAATTGTTAGATAGTATAATTAATTTTTATTTTCGTTGTAATTGTGAAGATATTTAGAGATGGTGTGTATTATTTTAGAAGGTGAATGTGTCAAGTTGATAATAATTGCTTTTAGTATCCCAATGCTGTTATTGACTAATGCAATACAAAATCGTGTACAAACATCCCAATTAATATTTATGTGAAAGTGAGTTTGTTTGTTACCTCTTCACGTTTTATCTAAAGTCCATTTATTCATAATTGTCCTATTATGCAAGCAATCTTTTTATGATTTTACAACAATATAAATTAAAATAAGGAGCTTTTTGGGGAAATTACTTGTGTGGTTAATAAATGTTTTACTTTAAAATGTTTAGGTTTGAACTAATATTTGATTTATTTTTAAGCAAATTCCAATAAAAAGTACTGTAGAAAATTGTTTACATAATAGGACAATCCATCAGAAAAACGGAGTTTACTGAACCAATCTTCCTGAAAGTTGCATACAGATAGTTAGAAGTACTGAGAAGTACATAGGGTACTTTTCACCCGGGAAAAAGCACTGTTTCCATGAGAAATTCACGCGAGCTTTGAAGCTTTATTTTTATAATTTTTAAAAAATCATGTATTGAAAAAACGGTCTTGTCTGTGTATTATTAAACATATTTTATAGCTTCTGAATTTATCATGAAGCGTAAATCAACTATTTATTTTGTATACTTTTTTTTCCAAAGTTGTAGCCATGGAAAAGTAGCATTTTCACAATCACATTTTATACAACCCAGATCGTATACTGAGTAGCCCATATTTTTTTGTACGTATGGTAGGTACTTAGTAATTTTTAAAGTGCCAAACATTGTTTGGGCTTTCAAATATATCCTTACATTTTAAATATAATATTAAATTTTAAGTAAGTACCTACGAAAATTATAGAGTTATATTAGTTTTATAGTTAGTTACATATTTACATTTTTATTTTAAAGAAATTATACTTCAAACAATATTTTTGAGAACTATAATACTCTTACAATTCGATATTCTTGAATTGTGATTTTTAATATACACGACATCACGGCTTAAGGCACATTTTTTTTATTTATAAACATTCCATGTACCTTTCATGTTGTTCTGTTTAAAATATAATTTATTTTTACATGATATATTATGCTCTTTTTTATATCACTTAGGATATCTCTTTAGTCGTATTTCCTCATGACTGAGTGTCGTGGTCATTATATGGAATGAAACACACACAACAACTCTCTTGGCAATTTTAATGGAGTGGTTTGCCATTGCCTTCTCCATTACACACTAGCTGATAATCATCAACCAGAGTGCAGGTTTCCTCACGATGTTTTTCTTCACCGGAAGCAAGTGGTGGTCGATAAAAAACTAACATGAGTCAGATTGGTATACAAACTTATGTACTGCAGGATTCGAACCACCACCGCTTCAAGCATCTTAGGATATATTAATCTGTAATTGAACTGTAATATCACACACCTAATCAAGCTACATACGACCTCCGTGGCCCAACGATCGTCATCCTCCGTGGCCGGACTATAGCACCGGAAGTCCCAGGTTCGATCCCCGGTCGGGTCAAGATGGAAAATGGACCTTATTAAAATTGGCCTGGGTTTTTGATGAGCCCTCAAACAGATACCTATAAACAATTTGAAGTTGTACAAAAGCTGTACGATGTCAGTAAAATACTCGTTGTTTAAAAAATCCTAAAGTTTTTGGAAATTACGGTTTGTTCCCTGATTTGTAACACTACTGGTGGGAAATAAAGAGGTGGAAAAAGTCCCTAAGCTAAAGTTTACCTAGGCAGCTGGCTGATCACGAACAAGATGGAAGACCCCGATGAAATGACCAGGATAAACTTTTACAAAATGAGTAAGGTGAATCAAGATTTTTTTCTATGCGAATGAAATAATTGGTGCTGGAACTGGCACAACTCGTCAGAGACAGATGTAGGGATGGAATCCAAGGAGCAGGGGTCTAACAAATCAAAATATTATCAATTTTCCATATCTTCTTCTTTCTCTTTCTCTCAGCCGAAAGACGTCCACTGCTGGACAAAGGCCTCCCAATGATTTAATTTTCCATATATTTAAAAATAAACCTTATCGTAGTCAAATAAGGTTCATTTTTAAATATTTAGAATTGATCATATTCTGATTTGTCAAAGTGGCCTTTTTTAGACCTACAGAACCAAATACGATGGGATGACCAGGAGCAACTTTCAAAATGAGTACATACCTAAGGATCATCCCCTACTCCCCCCTCATTTTTAGTCCCTCGAACTAGGTGCTCTCGCTACACTCGGGCGAAAAAACCCCGTCTTGGGTCTAAATAAGTTACTTTCACCCCTAGGGTAACAATCTACTATTTCTTCTTTTTATGCGAATGAAGTAGCCGATGTAAATCGTATCCAAGGAGCAGTACTTCCGTAGAGTAAAAATGAAAGAATATTTTTCAGAAAGAATGCTTTATTTATTCCAATTAAAACTATATTTACAAAATTATACGAAGCACTCCATCTGTTTTTTCTAAAAAAATAAATTCAAAACATACCATCTTTGGAAAAACGTATAGAGCAACGTGTGTTAGGTAATAGCATCGACAAAATATTAACAAGTAATATTTTATCGATGGTAATAGGTAGGTATATCTTATATTCATGTGACCTAATAAATATGGTCTGATAAACTATAGTAAAATCCATTTATTCTTACCAGTCCTATCATGTCAAACAATCTTCACAGTACTTTTTGTTGAAAATAAATCAAAATATTAGTTCAAACCTAAACATTCTAAAGTAAAACATCTTACCACGAAAGTAATTTCCTAAAAAGTCTATTTTAATTTATATTGTTGTAAAATCATAAAAAGACATGGTAAGATTGTTTATGATAGGACTGGTAAGAATAAAATGGAGTCTAGGCAATTTGTTGCAAAAATTAAAACAGCCAGGCAAAAAAAAATCATACAGGAGACAGTGCAAAGTCTTATACATTTTGCCCAGCTGAAAACTAATTTTTGAAACACATACGATAATAATGAACAACGTCCCAGTATACAAAAACAAATGAAAATCGACTTATTTTTGCAGTGGGATGCTGGTATATGTCAAAGATATGGTATGTGAAAAAAAAAACAAATTTCACTGATTTGAAGACGAATCTGTCACTTTTTATTTACTTTTACTTTTAATAATAATAATTGTATCATGCCTTTACGTTGATTAGGCTGACCAAACAACGAATGGGAAAAATAAATTACTTAGCAAAACTTTAAACTAAAGAAAGTTTTTATGTGCAAACATTGCAATTTGACTTTATACATTAAATAGAAATCTTGTAATACCTAAGTTTTTTTTATTTTATCTAAAACATGTAAAATAAACTTAGTACATACGTTCGTCTAAACATACTTATGTTTACCAAAGTTATTAATTATTCAAGGAACTGATATATTATATTTTTAAGTAAATAACCTACTTAAATCCACAGCAGCTTAAATCCATCCATAACCTAACATTGAAGATAAATTGAAAGATTGTTTAAATGCAGCTTATATTAGCTATAACAAAAAGTGTTTTAGTACAATTTTATTTATTAATCAACCATTGACCAAATAGGAAAATTTAGGTAGGTACCTAAGTACTTAGGTACTACCTAATATTTATTTTTATTTTTTTATCAAAAGATAATTAACAAAAGTTAATTGCCAAACACGACCACCGCAATTTTGTGGTGTTAATTTTAAATTTCCTATGATACTTTAACCATCTGAACTCTTTAGAGTGACGCTGATAATATCTTTGCAAATTCAAAGCTTGCAACAAAGTTAGCATGCGAAAAAGGTTTCAAAAACTGCTTTTTTAATTCCGCAATTGATACAAAAATACCTGGAATTTTATTACAGGTATTTTTGTATTGTAACAATTATACTTAGATATTTTAGAAGAACGATGTTTTTAAGGTTCGTCGCTTTATGGAGCCCATCCAGATATTATATTGTAGGGTTACGTACCTACATCACACTGTACCATTATGTCATATATATACTTATGTTTGTTTTAATTGTTTATGTTACTTCAACGGAGCGGAGACTACATCAGTAGTTCTCCGGCGTCCATATTAAACGGTCAACTCAATCCAGTATTTCAATCAGTGATCCTGCTAGTGCCCAAATGAACTATTTTTAAGACAGAACACGCTTAGACACTTCCAATATTACAGTAATTACACAGAGACAATTTAATTATACTGTTCATACACAATCACAGTATATTGGTGACCTTAAACTAAAGTGAAGTGAAATTAAGTTGTGCAACCACCACATCATGAGTTCCCCAACTCACCAACCTTACCACGAAGGACCAGCACAAATCCTCTTCTCCTGGGTGCGGCAGGCGCCCAAAGAACGCGCCGCCGCCACCTCAAACTCAACTTATCACCAGTGCTATCACTTGCTATGAACTGGCAGTCGGTTCCATCACCATTCAAGCCCGGCTATCAGAGTTTTGGAGGACACAACCTAGGCTTTGGTTCCACCAGTTCGAGGCTATCGTCGCGCCGCAAAAAACAGGTGATGCCATTCAAAAATTTTAATTAGTGGTAGCGTTGTTAAGCTGGGGCGAGAGGAGTTAAGTCAGGTTAGCGATATCCTTGAGAACCCACCCGAGTTAGACAAATATGGGGCACTAAAAAAAGCTGTGACTTAAGTTAATGCATATGGCAGGAGTCGGAAACTATTCAACTACACAAACTGCTCACCGAGGTCGAACTCGGTGATTCAACGTCCCTCCCAATTACTCCGAAAAATGAAGGAACTTGGTAGGAATAAGGTGCAACAAGACACAATCAAACTACTGTGGATGAAGCGATTGGCCAAGCACAGTCAGAGCGGGTAATTGCGTGGCTTGCAGTAATGTAGAGCTAGATGACATAGCGCAAATTGCAGACAAAATTATGGAAACAACGAAACACTCAATAGAAGTAAACAGCGTTAGTAACTCTGTAGAAGAACAACTAAAGTGCATTACACAGGAAATTGCAGCTATGAATCAAAATTCGAACCTTTACTCGCTGAACGCCGATCAAGGGATCCCGAATACAATTATTTTCGCGTAATAATAGGTATAGAACGCGTTCTTAAATCACGTGCGAGAATTAATCAAGAAAAATACAGAACACAGAAAGCTCAACCGGTGGATTCAAACTTCAAATGCTTCTATCATTTTATTTATGGTGATCTGCCACAAAAAATGCGGTGACGACAAGTGCGTCAAAAACAAAAAAACTCGAATCATTTACTCATTTTGTAAGGCGAGCGTTGGTGACACCACTTCATATCGCCTATGTGACAACAGATTTTTTCTAGTGGCGCCAAATTCTTAATAGACACCGGCGCTGACGTCTCCGTCTTTGGCTTGCAAAAAAGGTACTATGCAGCCAACAAATTACACACTTTATGCAGCCAATGGTACCCCCATTAAAACATTTGGAGAAAAAAGTATCACATTGGACCTTGGCCTAAGACGTCCTTTACGTTGATGATTTGTAATGGCGGATGTTCAACGATCCATCATCGGAGCGTCGGCTCCGACTTTCTGGCCAAGAATCAACTACTAGTTGATTTACATGGTAGAAAAGTTGGTGGATAAACCGAACAAATATTACAAAAACAACTCAGACCACAAATGAGACGTCGGACCCTACTATCAGGGCTATTAACACCAACGACCCCTACCATAAAATACTAGAAAAATATCCAGATATTACCAAACCGGAATCATTCAAAGATATACCTAAACATAACGTTCAACATTATATCATCACACACGGTCCGCCAGTTTACGAAAAAGCGCGGCCACTCAACCCTGAAAAGCTACAAGGCCGCCAAACAATAGTTCGAACGTATGATGGACCTAGGTATATGCAGACCGTCAACGAGCCCATGGGCTAACCTAATACATGTAGTAAAAAAAGAAAAAAAGACGAGTTGCGGCCTTGCGGCGACTATAGACGCCTTAACGCAATCACAGAACCTGATAGATACCCTTATACCTAGGTTGGAGGACTTTACCTACATTTTAAAAGGAAAAACTATATTATCAAAAATCGAGATACCAAGAGATACCATTTTATAGCTTTAGCGCTAGACGCAATTCCTAAATCTGCAATAATTACCCCATTTGGTAGTTTCGAATTTTTGAAATTAAATTTTGGTATGCGTAATACGCTGCGCAAAGTTTTCAAAGATCCACAAATGAAGTGTTAAAAGGCAATTCAAAACACATTTACTTCATTTGGACGATCATTTTGATAGGAAATGCCATCGACAAAACGTCTTATATTGTTAGAATGGGTTCCAGGGATTCGACAATCTCACTTGATAGGCTTAAACCAGCTTACACTATCATTAATTCCCCGGAGCAGTCACTCGACACCGACACCATCAAAGCATCCGAACCGCCGCCGCCTGCGCCGAAACGAGAACAGAACAACCCTGTTGAAACAAAGGTTTCGACGAAATCAACGACGTCGGCATCGATAATTCCAAGTCAAGTTACAAGATCCGGTCGCACGGTAAAAAGAACTGTGCGGTTCAACTTATAAACAAACAGTCCCTACAGTCCCTAAAGTCACACCAGTACACTTGAGATTCGGTGATACTACAAAAAAACTAAAGTAGCATTTGACAGACGCTTTGTAGTGTGTTAACACAACGCCTTATCAATGCCAGCGCCACCGCCAGTATTTATAGCAGATTAAAGTGCAGTGCATTAAAAAAATACTAAAGTGTTATAAAGTGTGCAAAAATAAAAATAAGTGAAAAGTATGTATTCAAAAGACAATATCTATATCATGTGGACAAAAGACTATAAACTTAGTTCGTATTCTTAAACTTATGTACCTACTTAAAATTGTATTTACTTTAATTTTTTATTTTTATTTTGTGTATAGACATAGACATTATATGTAACCAAACATGTTAATTATTTTAAACAGTTAATTTTAAATTTGTCACTTTTTAGTTTAAAGAAAATATTCTGCTATAAAAAGGTTTAAGGTTTTAGTTATTACGATTTTGTGATGTGTTTTAAAGTACATATAAAGATACCAAAAGTTGTATTTTGTTGCAATTTTTTAATCAATATTTACACTGATTTACAGTTCCTTATTTTTAATGTACAATTTTTTGTCAAATCATTACTTGTTACAAAATACTTTTAGTTATTATTTTTTATGTATCATCCTTCATTTTTTTTCTCATAGCTACATATGTGTAAGCAATCACAGCATACATGTTTATAAAGTTAAAGGAATATATTTTATAATTTTTTTTTTAAGGGGATGTAGATGTAGGGTTACGTACCTACATCACACTGTACCATTATGTCATATGTATACTTATGTTTGTTTTAATTGTTTATGTTACTTCAACGGAGCGGAGACTACATTAGTAGTTCTCCGGCGTCCATATTAAACGGTCAACTCAATCCAGTATTTCAATCAGTGATCCTGCTAGTGCCCAAATGAACTATTTTTAAGACAGAACACGCTTAGACACTTCCAATATTACAGTAATTACACAGAGACAATTTAATTATACTGTTCATACACAATCAGCAAGTATCCCTTTACAATATTTCCTGCTCGATACACTTGCCGATCTGTAAATGGACCATTTGACCAAACCAAGAATCATACCCGGGACGCATACGGGATGATGTTTTATTTTCACATGGTATAGCATAGGCCTTTTATATAGACTAATACCGCCACATCCAGGCCGATACAAAAGATCACTTGACCTAGCCGGAAATCGAACCCGACATCACATATTGAACTCTTTACCACATATTTTCTAATAGGAGAACACGTCAGATCTATTTTAGGTCCTAGCAATTTAATGCTAAATCCCTAAATCCACTCATTCCAGAACTAGGCCAATCCAAAAAAATAAAGATTATATCATCCTGACCCGTCAGAAATCGAATCCGGAACCTCGAGATCCAGGGGCAAGATCTTAACCACTGTACTGTATAACACAAGCTATGAAATTAACTATTTAAGATGTATAGATATGCAATATTTTTTTTTTTTGTTTACATCTTTTTGCTTAGAATTAAAATATTCACAAATGTTTTCTTCATCAAGAAGTATCGGTAAAATTTTAGAAGGAGTCATATTAATTTTAATGTCAATATGTAATTAATATAATTATAAAACAATATTTACTTTGTTTTTAAATTTTAATAAACACTGTGTTGCCATCACAACTCCAGTCAATAGTTGATGCAAAATTAAGTAATTAGAAATTCTTTATTATAGAAACACCATACAATGTCTAATTCTCTATTTCATCAAATATTATGGACAGAAACTTTGTCTTAAATTTCTAAGAATCAAATTAATAATAAAAATCAAATTAAAGAACTTGTATCACTTTCACAATCGAATTTATCAAGGGTGAATTTACCTGTAACAATACCGTCATGATTCTGACTCGTTATTTGATGCTAAAACTAGTCGTCGCAAGTTAATACTTAATCTAGTCATTAGCTTATTTAATGCTTAAACCAGTCATCGCAATTTAATGCTTAATCCAGTCATTAGCAATTTAATGCTTAATCCAGTCATTAGCAATTTAATGCTCAAACCAATCATCGCAATTTAATGCTTAATCCAGTCATTAGCAATTTAATGCTAAAACCAGTCATTGCAATTTAATGCTCAATCCAGTCATCGCAATTTAATGCTTAATCCAGTCATTAGCAATTTAATGCTTAATCCAGTCATTAGCAATTTAATGCTCAAACCAGCCATCGCAATTTAATGCACAATCCAGTCATCGCAATTTAATGCTAAATCCATCCATTCGCAATTTAATGCTAAACCATCCATTCGCAATTTAATGCAAAATCCATCCATTCGCAATTTAATGCAAAATCTATCCATTCGCAATTTAATGCTAAATCCATCCATTCGCAATTTAATGCTAAATCTATCCATTCGCAATTTAATGCTAAATCCATCCATTCGCAATTTAATGCTAAACCATCCATTCGCAATTTAATGCAAAATCTATCCATTCGCAATTTAATGCTAAATCCATCCATTCGCAATTTAATGCTAAATCCATCCATTCGCAATTTAATGCTAAACCATCCATTCGCAATTTAATGCTAATCCATCCATTCGCAATTTAATGCTAATCCATCCATTCGCAATTTAATGCATAATCCATCCATTCGCAATTTAATGCTAATCCATCCATTCGCAATTTAATGCTAATCCATCCATTCGCAATTTAATGCTTAATCCATCCATTCGCAATTTAATGCTAATCCATCCATTCGCAATTTAATGCTTAATCCACCCATTCGCAATTTAATGCTAAACCATCCATTCGCAATTTAATGCATAATCCATCTATTCGCAATTTAATGCTTAATATAATTTAATGCATAAGTAAACATATTATTTATTACATTTATTTTAATAATTTAATTACACAAGCATCGCCAGGCGGCAAACTGATAGCTGGCCGGACGATCGTATATCCACATCTATAACTGCATGCGCCTGCGCCTCGCCACAGCGCTTTTACTAGAAGCCGCTCGCCACGCCAGTCAAGAATTTGCATCTGACGCGGAGCCCGTGTCATTTGGCGCTCCGTTTGCCTATAGCTCGGCACTGTTAATGTAACATTCTTTCACCTTACTATTTTTATCTTTGCGCTGTCAAATTGTTTTCAATTATTGGTCAATAACGATCTCAATAGAATCACATTTAGCATATGTACCTATCTCAACCAGTTACGAGATTTGTGACCTATGTATATCTGTGCCCACACTTATTTATACTTATCGCTACGAGAGTTAAGAATGTTTGTCCAAACCCTATTGTTAAAGTAAGCACAGTATACACAGTATTTAATCAGTATTATGTAACTTTATGTTTTTATTTATTAAGGTACACCAACAGTGTTTACATACTACATACACGAAACAATAATCCTTATTACTAAGTTCTAATGTAAACACCAATGACAGGTATACCAGATATTGAAAAACTTTGAATTTAATAACTATCTACCTACCTTACATAATTACGCGTCGCATTATTCCAATGCAGACGCTAATCATTAGTGCAGTAAGTAGATAGATACACACTTTATCTGCACATACTAAATATCATTCAGTCAGAAGTTTATGTTATTATTTATTTATAATTCACGCACGCGTTCACTTTCCCTTATGTTTATAATTTTTTTTTTTTATATGATTAAAATAACTCACGGTTCGTTCACCTCGTCGCCATTTATGTAGTGTACCTCATACGGCTATGTTGCGCGCCCCGCCTCCGCACGCAATGTACATCACGACCGACTAACTGATGTTCCACCGTATACATTAACTAACCTTCACACACACATAATAGATAGTCACTCAGCAGTGGTCCGCACACCTCGACGTATCCGAGCATACTGCCGGTGCAACGGCCCATTTTATAAGGAAGTAGTGGGGAGGCTGACATAACGTCACTTTGACGTAATGTCACTTTGACATGAACACTACAGAAATCTTTGCCATGTAAACAAACACTGCACATCACTATTCAGGATATTTCAATGTCAAGGTTGCCTTTGCACTGCTCACACACATATCACAACACAAATTATTCCACCTTCTCGGTTACTATGAAAAACCTGGTACTTTGAGCAGTATCCACTTTCGTCACCTTTTGACAGTTTATATCAATGTTTTTCACAAAGAAACCGCCTACACGTGCAAAGCGGCGCAGCACTTTGGCGGCGGGAATTTTTCAATTACCTAATTGCCTTACTTTAAAATTAAATTGAATTGTTAATCATTGTAAAAAGAACCATTCGCAAGTCGCTTTTCGGTGTTTTCATCATGTTTTTAATTAGAAATCAAATAACTCGCATAAATATTTTTCACTTTGACAAGTCAACAAATCAGGCTAATAGTGACAGTTACCTTTTTTATTATTATAACATGGACCTCCACGAAGTCGGTGTTGCTGATAAATAGGATATTTTCTGAATGAACCTCCCATTGTTCCATGGATTCTTGTCATTAAACCAATATTTACCTTTAATTTTATTGTCATGTTCCATGAAAATGAACACGCGGAATATTTTTTTAAATTTATATTTTTGACCATACCAGGATCACATATCATCTTAACAAAGGTAGAAGCGAAGCCTTATCCAGAGTTCATTTGAAAATTTTGTCAAACCCTTTTTTTATCTTGTCAGAATGTCAAATCTTCAGAACATACAGACATTTGCAAAAATAGAGTGTGGAACCTCTTTCGCAAATTCAAATTTACTACAATACCAGGCGCCGAATCAAGGAGGTGTGATTTAACTTTGATAGTTGTAGATGATTGACCTTGAATTCAACAGCTGTTTTACTGTCATAGTGGTGAATAGTGTTGTGCCAATTCAAATTGGAAAAATGTGTGCCTGTATGGTTTTCTTAAAATTAAAAAATTAAATCATAAACATACAAGACTAAAAATGTCTGGAACTAGTTTAAAACCATTATCACAGTTAGCACAATCGATATGGATATAGGTATTCCGTTACACCTTGTATAATTGCTATAATTGTTCGAATAGGTGCATTTAACCCAACAAAAGAGTGCCTGTGTTG